>JBBPLX010000006.1:0-134852 GCA_038090015.1 Leccinellum albellum
CAGCGGCTGCGCGAGTCGGGTGCACCTTTCACGTCGTGGGTTCCGTTTATCTATGTGGGGAGATGACACTTTTGCTCGATTTTCGATACCCTTCTTCAATGACTGTTTGATTCTTACATGTCTTGCCTTCTGTTCATATCGTCTTCGCTTTCCAGATACTCTGCTGTCACCCGTGTATCAAACCATGCATTGCTATAACATACTATAGGAGCTTTCTATGTCACGTATCAAAACGGTTCTTTCGTGTTCGTCTCTGTTGCCAGTGAATCCCACTTTTTCACCCCATCATGTACTATCTAATTTTCTGCCCATCACGAATGGATATCCATGTGTTCCGTATCGGTGCCATAGGCTCCTGGCCAACATTGGGTGGATGAATAAATTCCTGCGAAGTTCTCCACCAGCTTAGACTGATCGTTATCTAATTTATCGAGTTCTGTGGAATGGGCCGATACTTACTACAGCATATCACTTACTACACAGCAAGCGCCTTACATACTATGTTACCCTATGTTCTGTTGCCAGCCAGTGTCGTCGTCGCCGTCGCTTCGCAAGGGACAGGTAATAGAACGAGCAGGGAGGCTCTGAATTTGTTTGTTTTGCGAGACCTCTCGCAGCGATAAGATAAGCAGAGAAGTGGGATCGTAGCCTTCGCTGTCACGGCAATGAAGTGGGAAACATCCATCGGGCCTCGGCGCGATACCCAGTGTTTGTTCAGCGTTCAGCGTTCAGCTATTTCAACTACAAGTTACTAGCCTACGGTTACCGGCAATCGGGATTCCAGCTCGTGAATTACCCCGCCGGCTCTTCTTGTGTTGGTGGATCGTACGTGGAGCACTGCTATAGTCGAGTAGCTCTACTTGTCATGATCTCGCGAAACGGCAACAAGGCAAACTTTGCAAAGTGCAAACCTGACGTCTCTGGGGTTAACGTGCGTGTATTTCCTTCTGCTCGCCGGGTGTACTGCATCGACAGTGATCCCATGATACATTGATCCGGACCGAATTCGAATATGATACTGATGAGCTTCGCGGGATATTCCTGACTCGGGACAACTGATAAGCCGACGACAGCTGGCTGCCCAGTGCTACCAGCGTGAGTTCAATTGATTGATCCGCGGCAGAATCCACGGAATGCCTGAGAGAGGTGCTCGTTGACTCGGAGCCGGGAAATAAACGACTCTAGTGAAGGAGCACTTGCCATAGTTACACACCAATTGATGGAGAGATGGAAGACATGACATTTAAACCTCTCGCTACCGCAAATGCGAGACGTTTGAAAAGCCAAGCCATCCACAATCCGGACCGATGCTGCCGGTTAACCGACATAGAGTACCTCTTTGGATACTGTGATTAGGTTTGTCGCTACCAAACAACTGACGAAGCAAAATAGTGAGATTGTGCACGTTGCCACGCCCTGACATATGCATGATTACTGGTACTTCTAGTGATATGCTTCTAACCATCGCTGGTAATATGGCCCTGCCACAGGCCGTACGCCTTTCCAGGAGTCGTTTGCCAGAGTCGGATGGTCCCTGTGTCAAATTGCCGTTCAATCCCAGATAACACACAGAGATACATGTGTACGCACCATCCTCTGAAAAGGGCAGATTAAAGCGCATGGGTTGACGTAATCGATATCAGTTGATGATGTACCATGAACATGCCAATGATCATACGCACCACTGCCACTCGCATACACCTCGCCATCTGGGCTGAACTCGACACAATGTACAGGTCCGTGATGACCCTTCAAGACCTCCCTTTCTTCGCCATCCATCCCATGCACCCGAATCCATTCATCCCCAAGGTTTCCTGTGACAAAACGATCCTGGAGGAGGGGATGGATGGAAGCTGACGATGGGGAGTATGGAAGGTTCAGACTGTGAGTCGCTGCCGTGCTCGGCAAGGCTGGTATAAATGCCACCGTTTTGCCTGACGTGACCACGAGTCGGTTTGTCTGCACAGAGAACTCCATAGACGTAATGGGGTTTGGGAACGCAAGCGAGGTCGTAAGTTTCCGGGTACGTAGATCCCACCATCTGAGGATGTGTAAGTATGGGGTGGCTCAAAACCGTTGGGGGCACGCGCACTTTATCATCCCATCCTCGGCCGCTGACACACCGATGTGTTCGCCGACCCAGACGACGCTCTTTACTGTCTTCTCGTGTGATGTAGTACCAGGGTCACCCAAGAGATCCGCTTCTGCATCTGGACGGGCCAAGTCAAATATGCGGACCTTTTTTTCTTGTCCACCGGTTAGTATGTGGGAGGAAGTTCTTGAGATTGCGACTGTGCGAACGATGTGGTTGTGGGGGAAAGAGTGAAGTGGGTCTCCAGAGAAAGTATCCCAGACCTTTCTATCGGGACGGATACGTCAATGCGTGAGGACTCTGGCGGGTTCGGTTGACACTATAACTCACGCTGTGAAATCTGCGCTGCCTGACACAGCTCTTGAGCCGTCTTGGGAGAGCTTGGTACACCACACTGCGCCTTTGTGACCGAGAAAGGTGCCGATCCAATCACCTGTCCACTCTCTGAGCATTGGATTTCCATCTTTGCAGCTAGAAACGAGCAAGTATGAATCGTCATCAAGGATCGGAGAGAAAGAAAGATGTGTGACGGGGCGGGTGTGGCCTGGGGCGACGAGGGGAACTGCTTTTGGTTGGGAAGTCATTAGTCGTAAAGAAGAGATGGATGTAGTAGGTGTTGGTATTTACGGGGCGCTCAGCTCAGCACTATTGTACGTAGTGGCGCATGAGCAAGCCCAAAGCAAGTTTGGCACGACGCGTGGCAACGTTCTTTCGTTACGTTCATGACTCACAACCCTCTAGCATGTCGAGGTACGTCAACAGTTCGATCGCAGCAAGTGCATGTTTCTCTCAACGCCTAACATTATGTACGGACCGTGCTCGCCACTAGGATGTCATAGACTGTCCGAAAAACACGCAAATTGGAGGCCTGGTGCGGCCCTCAGGCCTCAGGCCGATAGTGCCTGATACGCATGAGCCTCAGAATATTCTTGTTTTTGCAGTGAGTCTGTCTTAATGTTGACTATGTCTAAAGCAAATTTAGAAAAGTTACGGCTGCATATATGAAACATTTCCTGCTTTTGGAATGACTGTGCTACTAGCTGACTTACACAGGGATGACCGGCCCGAAGGAAGAGCTCTTTGACGGCCCCCTGCAGTGATGTTAGGGAGTGAGGAGGTCACTCGTATCGTCAACCTGGGTCTCAGTTGATCAGATGGCCTCGGCAGAGTATTTCCGGCACGAATTGTGTCCAATTGAGGAAATCTGGCAAGGTGAATAATATGCTTCCCTCCCATGCTCATAATGTACGAAGCACAATTCCACAGCTGCAGGCGCCAGTCTATCGCGGTTCCCGGGCCTCTGAATCGTCCCAGATTCTATATATAAAGCAGCACACCTTTCCTCTGTTCCCTGCACTCTTCAAGCTCCTGGACCTTGCCATGGCCTCCGCAGCAAAGCATCTCGGAAAAAAGATTATCAGGTATCCTGAAGATGGCGTGCCCGTTGTTTCCTCTGCTACGTACCTCAGGCAACAGATAAGGGAGCCAAAAAAAGCCGTTCGTCTGTGTCATCTTTTTAGCCCTCCTGCTCACATTCGTTTGCTAGATCATCGATTACCTTCGTAGCTTATTTCCAATCCTTGGGTGGATCACCCGATATAGTAGGTCTGGCCTCCAACCAGCGTTGTCTCCCTCTCACTCCGTCTGCCAGACGGTGGATGGCTTGCGGGTGATCTCATCGCCGGTCTGACCGTCGGCATTGTGCTTGTCCCGCAGGGGATGTCCTATGCCCAGGTGACTTTTATTCGTCATTGCCTACCTTCTATCACTTACTGCCTCTCGAACCCAGCTCGCAACCCTTCCCCCGCAATACGGCTTATATTCTTCCTTCGTCGGCGTTCTCATATACTGTGTGCGTTCTTGACTTGCATATCTTCGTGTTGACTCACTCCTTGCCTCTAGTTCTTTGCAACATCAAAGGATGTCTCTATCGGCCCGGTCGCCGTCATGTCTCTCACCACCTCTCAAATTATCGCTGCAGTCGAATCTCAATATCCTGGAAGATGGCAGGCTCAAGATATAGGAACTACGGTTGCATTCTTGTGTGGCTTCATTGTCCTCGCTATCGGGCTCTTAAGGATTGGCTGGCTTATTGAGTTCATTCCTGCACCTGCCGTCAGTGGGTTTATGACAGGCTCGGCCATCAACATCTTGGCTGGCCAAGTTCCCGGATTGATGGGAATTTCTGGTTTCAAGTGAGTCATTCATCTCAGGTCACAGGCCGTTGTCCATATCTCGTCTACGTAGCACGAGAGCTCCCACCTACAAGGTCATCATTAATACCCTCAAGGGCCTACCTAGAGCCAGACTTGATGCCGCCTGGGGTCTAACGGGCCTCGCCGCACTCTATGCCATTCGCATAGGCTGCTCGAGACTTCAGCGACGCTTTCCAAAAACTGGTGAGGGTCATTTCAATTGCATCCTCCCCCCAAACTGACTCGCTCCCGTTAGAACGATTATTCTTCTTCATCATGGTTGCTAGGAATGCCTTCGTCATTTTGATCTTGACCATTGCAGCCTTTTTGTACTGCCGTCACCGCAAAACCGCATCCGGATATCCAATTAAGATTATAGAAACGGTCCCCAGGGGTTTCCAAAATGTTGGCCTCGTCGCGATCGATTCAGACTTGATGTCGGCCATTGCTCCACAATTGCCCGTCGCCACTATCATCCTCTTGTTGGAGCACATTGCCATCGCAAAGTGTATGTCTGAATGATCGTATGCAGAGTAAAGTGCTGATGTGCTACCCAAGCGTTCGGTCGAGTGAATAATTACAAGATCAATCCTAACCAAGAGTTGATTGCCATAGGGGTCACCAACACCATCGGCAGCATATTCCATGCTTATCCTGCTACTGGGTCATTCACGCGTTCGGCGCTACAACATCAATCGGGAGTCCGCACTCCCGCCAGTGGTGTTGCGGCAGCCATTGTGGTCATCGTTGCGCTATACGGTCTTACGCCAGCATTCTTTTGGATCCCCACAGCCGCTCTCTCGGCAGTTATTATACACGCTGTCGCCGGTCTCATGGCATCACCTGCTCAAGTATACACCTACTGGCGCGTATCCCCCTTGGAGTTCTTCATTTGGCTTGCCGCGGTTTTGGTCACCATTTTTTCTACCATCGAAGATGGTATCTATACCTCAATCATTGCATCGCTGGCCCTGTTGCTCGTCCGGATAGCTCATCCTCGCGGTTATTTCCTCGGCAAGGTCACCCTTACTAACCCTCAAAAGAACGAAACTCGAGACGTTCTTGTTCCTCTTCGTGCCGACGGTGTTACCGACCCCGCAGTTAAGGTTAGCCCGCCCGCACCGGGCGTCGTCATCTATCGCTTCGAGGAAAGTTACCTCTACCCCAATTGCTCAATCGGCAACTCTGCACTCGTAGACTACGTGAAAAAAAATATGCGTCGGGGTATCGATCTCAGTACGATCCGACTTGAGGACCGTCCTTGGAATGACCCAGGACCTGCTTCCGGTGACGCCGAAGAAGCTCAGGCAACGAACCTTGCGAAGCCACAGCTTCGTGCAATCATCCTTGATTTCTCTGCAGTGTAATATTCGCACATCTATTTTAGACATGACGTTGTTTTGACACGATTTTTCACCAGGTCCCACATCGATATTACAGCTGTGCAAACACTGATCGACACTCGTCAGGAAGTTGAACGGTGGACGAACGCGCCAGTACCAGTCAGTATAGACGTCTGTTATGTTGCACACGCGTCAATGATTGACTGTCTTTTTATTCTAGTTCCATTTTGCCTCAATCCTTTCCCCGTGGATACAGCGGGCTCTGATTGGTGGTGGCTTTGGCATCGGCGCCCCGAGTGGACAAGCGCCCAGCGAAGTAGCAAGCGTAGTCACGTATGAAGACGAACGTAGAACGAGCAGAGAGGCACCACGAACAGATGTCGAAGCGTGTCACAAGCCTCGGTGTCCTTCATCATCTAGAAATGGCAAAAGGGCTTCGGAAAGCACACCGCTTCTGACCGAGGCGACGCCGTTCTTCCACTTTGATCTGGTGGCAGCCTTGAGGGCTGTGGAGACGTCGGATTCTCAGCCGTCGTTGTCCCTGCAGAAAACGTTGTCGATAAAAGAGGTTGATATATCGAAATGAGCATGATATCGATCACGTATAATGTACAAATATTATTTACCCACGATGCCACTATTACTTCCTTCCTGCTTCCGATATCATTTCTCCATGTTTCTGAGGGTCGGTACTTGGTTCCAAGGACGCGTTTTGCCGTCATCGCGGCCGTTCTCGGCGACCTCGACGCGCTTCGCTGGCCACAACAAAGTATCGCGCGTTCAATCGTCTGCCCTCCGAAGTTCTCCGATGCTGACCGCTGTCGTTGCCAGTGGTCAAAAATCAAGCACCGCAAAGGACTAGAGGACGCCAAAAAGTCCAAAGTATATGGAAAAGCTGCCCGCGTAAGCGAAACTAGCTCTTTCGAGACTATGTAGTGGTCTGAGTCAACTATCACGCTCGTTAGGACATCGTCTCTGCAGCCAAATGTCGGTCTTTCTCCCCTGCTCGCGAGACCTACCTGATGCGGTTTCTAACCACTCAGCGGGCGGTTCTGCGAACCCAGAGCAAAATGGCCTTTTGGCGGCCGCCATCCGACGAGCGCGAGAGGCTGGTGTTCCGAGCCAGAACATCGAGAGCGCGCTCGAAAAGGTCCGTCATCCGGTCACTTCCAGCTAGGCAAGCTCTCACGCATCTACGTTCCGACAGGCCGAACGAACCAAAGGCCACGGACAGGCCATGTTGTTTGAAGCGATATACGACGGCACTGTCGGGATCCTAATGCAAGTCTGTTTCCCGTTCGTACAAGAAGAGAAAAATTGAAAGAGGTGCAAGCGCGCGCGGGTGACCGTTTTTTTTTTTTGATGTCGTATAGAGAATGTCGATCAGACAACGTCAACCGCACGGTCAAGCACGTCAAGGACTTGTTGACGTCGTACGGGTGCGTCTCGTTTCCTCGCTGGTCTCCCCGTTTCTCACGTTCCGCGTACTTCTAGGGCCCGTTCGGCCCCGGTCAAGTTCATGTTTCAGCAGCGCGGGTACGTGAGGGTGCGCATCGGCGACGACATGGAGGCGCTCCTGGACCACGTCATGAACGCGTGCGCGATCGACTTTGCAGAGTGGAGCGAGGAGGCGCCCGGTCAACGAGGGGTGGAGGTGAGCAGGCGTCGCCTTTCCTTGGTATCTCATCCCACTAGCGGCCGACGCTGACGCGCTGGCTCGGTGATATACTTAGATGGTGTGTCCCCCCGAGGACCTCGGCAAGGTCATGAAGGCGACGACCGAGTTCGGGTCCATGTCCCCGCTGTGCGAGGTACTGACGAGCGAGGTCAACTGGGCGGCGCTAGATGTTGGACAAGAGGCCGACTCGGAGAGGACGGGTGGTCTGGAGGACTTGGTGGAGGCTCTGGAAGAGAACGACGATGTGGAGCGGGTGTACACGACGGTGGAAGCCCGGACTGTTTGATCGGTCATACACATGTCGCGTAGACTTGGATATGGGGACCGCGACTTGCCTCCAAGAAATTATGGATTCATGGACGGATCGGATCCTCATCTGGTATTCACCGAGAGCCACTTGAACTCGGACATGCTGGAAATGCACGGCCGTGAATCTCGTTTGTTGTCCCCGGGCGTAGCCATTATTGAACTTTCTAGCTGATTGCACACACCTTTGACGATTGAAACAATACAGTCATAATATGAACGGGCATTGATATGATCTCGGCTACTACGGGAAGTTCTCAGTAGAAGGTGGGTCCCTTTCCCTCACGACCCTTGGTGTTCCAAAGAAAGAGAGAGCCAACGGAAACCCGTTGGCACTCATTCATATAAAAAAAGGTTACATACAGCATTGCAACGACGCGTATTCTCTCGTACGTGAAACGAGATTCGCACCCCCCTAATTATGTTCGTAATCCTGGGTGAAGACGTATCCAAGCAAGGCTTCCAACGCCACCGCACTGGATAACCTGTGCCTCCAAAGCCAGTTGGACGTACTCCTTGAACCCCATCACTCCTGCCTGAACGTACACGTCCGACTGGCTCAGTAACTGTCCGACGATGGATCTAGGGGTCTGGTGTGAGCCTTCTGCACGCAGCCGGACGAGCACATTGATCAAGGGTTGGAAGTGCCGAAACGGAACGCCACTCCCGGCTCCGTCCAGTCGGATAGTCGTCGACGGTACTGTGAAGCTCAGCGGGTTTCTGGAGCTCATAAATGTTGTTAAAGATGGATTCGTTGCGGGCACGCCGAGTGGGTCGGGCCTGGGAGAGGAGACTCTGCTGCTGACGGAGGGTGACCGAGTTGCGATCGTTGCGATCGTTGACACCTCGCTCGCTTCGAACCAGTTCGGGTGCAAGGTGATCCATGTGTCGCCCCCCCCACCGACACTGCCACCGAGCTCGACGATGCCCGCCTGCTCCGCCAGTGCAGTGTAATCCCGGAATTTCAACACCCCGGCGCGTTGATAGACATGTTTATCTAACTGTACGAGGCTCGTTGCGATCATAGAGCGCGAAGGACGGTTGTCGCCATTCTCCCTGGCTGCAAGCAGGAGACGGATGAGCGGTCTAAAGATTGTCCACTTTGGACGCCGCTCGCTTTGGTCTGATTCAAGTGCCACGTCCGATGTAGAGACAGGAGTTGATGCGTCAGCACCGGAGGAGAGCGTAGACAGGGAGTCCGGTGCAGAGTGGTCCGGGGCACTCGACGGAGGCGAAGATGTGGCGGACTGCGCTGATTCGCCATCATCATCGCCATCACCATCGTAGTCGTCGTCGTCATCGTCGTCATCGTCGACGACTCCTAGGAACATGGGTACAGGAGGGGGAACACGCCTTCCCGAAGGGGTAGCACTGCGTGATGGAGTATGAATAGCACTATTAGTGTCCCGGTTGGAACACGAGACAGGCTGTTCATTGTTGGCAAGTGAGATGATCGGATAATCGGGGACCGATTCCAGACTGGTCGGTGGTACTTTATTCGTTACGAATGGAGAGGCCAGGCAGTTTAGCCCACGGGACGAATGAGTGCTTGATGGCATCATCTCGCCCGCCGAGCCATTTGCATGAGACGGCGGGTCGAGGGGGTCGAGGGGGTCGAGGGGTGGTAAACTGGGCTGTGCAGGACTGGTAGGGTCCGTAAGCGAGGGGTTCTTTGAATGAAGTTCCCTCTGGAGCGCTGATGGAGATTGGGTGGCGAAGGTCCCACTGCGTGGCCGTGTGGATCCCTTTGAGACGGATGGGTGACGGGGACGCGAAGGTGTTTTCGGAATGGGGAGATGATTCTCGGATTTCCCCGGTGAGGCTGGGGTAGGGTCGTGAGCGGAATCACTGCCGGTATTCGCGGAGTGAATGGAGGGTTCGAGAGGATCATGGGCGCTGGCGCGCCCGAGCCTGGAGGAGCCTTGTGGAGCGGTAGAGGAGGTGGGGTAGAGAGGAGTGTCCGAGACGTCGAGGGAGACGTCTTGGAGTTCATCCAAGACCTTTGCGACGAGGTCGGGATCGAGGTCCAGATAAGGCTGTCTGACTGCCTGAGTCGAATTCAGGGCTTCTGTACGGTTTCTTAGTATTGCCAAGCTCCAGTCTATGACAAGGGAAGCTTGGCTCTCGAGGCAGGTGGATGCATGGGGAGAGGAGGGGACGATCAAGATGACATGGTACCTGCGGAGTTTGAGGATCGACACAGCGTAGGCATAATCGCGGTCGCCGGTTATGAGGAAGATTGTGGCAGGGGTCGAATGATCGATGGCAAATGCGAGCATGTCGGCTTGGAGAGGGGGGGTGGATGAGGTGCTGAGAGAACAAGGAACATGTTAAGTACGCACCAAGAATCATCTTGTCGACGACGTCCTTTCTGCCATTATGGGGACAGTCTATGATAGAGACGCCAGAAGACTGTAGTTCAGAACGGAGAACGGGTGATTTGGGCGACGACTGCGCGGCAATATCGAGATAGGCCCTGAAAGTGGTGACGGAGCCGAAGAGGCGGGCAATGCGACGAATATTGTTGACTATGTCGTATCCAAGACCAAACGAACTGGAGGGGGGACTACAATTCTCTAGAGAAGAAATGAGGACGAGGCGTGTAAGATACTGACAACGTACCGTAATCCCAAAAGACGGCGACGGGTGGGTGATCTGACATGGAGGAGAGCTTTGTAGTGTGTGGGGCGGTGCGTCGAGTACCATGCAGATGAGGTGCAGAGAGAGAGCTGCTGCGTGTGTTGCGCCACTCGACGCCCACGGGAAGGTGTACAGCATCCTACGTCGCTTCTCTTCTGCACAGCACGAATAAGATATTGTATTAGATCGTGCAAAGTCAACAGGACATGAAAATCGTGTGCAGGTAACTAATGATAAATCTACTTTGTTTTGCGTTGAAGTTTGCTCAGATGGTAATTGATCGACGACCGTTGTGGCTTAGGGTACACAGGCTGAGAGAAACAGACTGAGCGAGTACGACCTCGGTGAAGAGAGAAACACAACTCACCGTCGTACGCATACAATTGAAGAGCGTGTCAGCGACCTGCTTGCATCTAGCGGGATCTGCAGACAGCACGTCTCCAGTGGCAGCCCAGCAACCGAGCATGGCCACGAATTCAGCCTTGCATGGCGACTTGGTGCGTACTAATAAAAAAAATTAGATGAGTTTTCGGTCTGGTATACGCTCACGTTTCGTCGGTCTGACTTTGACTTGAGCAATGTGAACGGTCATGGAATGGGCGGGCGAGTCGGGAATTCCCGGTGTTAACTGAAAGACGACCCGCCATGTCATCACTCAACAAGAACAACGCTGGTAGGTGTTCATATCCTCGTACCGTGGAGAGAGTCCACATTCACTCCACCGGTACAGCTGTAAAGCGTATAATGCAAGAGGCTAGAGAGCTCGCGAACGATCCATGCACAGACTACCATGCCGCTCCTTTAGAGGTTCGTATTTCTTCTCCTCCTCCGATACTACCGCCCTCACCGATCCGATCAGGACGACATCTTCGTACGTCCCCAGCTACCCCTCACCCCCCTGCCCTCTTCATTCCACAACAACTTAGGAATGGCACTGCACCATCAGAGGCCCTTCCGGCACTGAATTCGAGGGCGGTCTCTATCATTTCCGCATATTACTCCCTGCAGAGTACCCCTTCCGTCCACCTTCGCTCATGATGCTCACCCCAAACGGTCGCTTTGAACTCAACACGAAGGTATTTTTCATCTCCCTAGCCGACACGAGTTTATCATTTTTCCCATGCTCACCCGTCCTGTCCTCAGATCTGTATCAGTTTCACAAACTGTCGGTCCTTCCCCCCATTTCACACTAGGTCTAGGCTAATCCATCCTCAGATCACGAGGAGGAGTGGCAGCCTGCCTGGGGCGTGCGAACAGGTGCGAGCCTGCTCTCTCCTCTTTCATTTGCCATCACTCCACTCATCCCCATCCTCATCTAAGCTATCCTTGGCCTCCAGGGATTTTTCCCCCTCAAGGGATCCGCAGCAATAGGCGTAGGATCCGTCGAATACCCTGTCTCCGAGCGTAAACGTTTGGCACTCGTGTTCGTTTCCATATTAACTCCCGCCCCTCGCTACCGTTTCACTGACAATTTGTCACACTTCAAGATCGCGCGAGTGGGTTTGTCCAAGGTGTCAACAATCCAACTTGCTGTCTCTTCCGGACCCGCCACAAGTCGCAGTGCAGACCCTGAACCGCCCCCCCGCAGGCCTCCGAGGACTTGCGTCGTCCGCTCGGGATCAACTCGAGCAACCGTCTCCCACTCCACCACTCTCCTCTTCCTCCCCCCCGGAGACGACGACCACAACAATATCTGATCCCGATCATTTAGTCCGAGTACCCCCTTCGGCCCTCGCTCCTCCTCAAATGGGGTCGTCGATCGTCCAGGAGCCAGACGGTCCAATACCAGCTCGCTCGGAGTCCATCCGCGGATCACCCCTCTCCATCCATCATCGCTCCCACCGGCCCCCGCTGCTTTTGGACACTGCGATCTGTGTGTTGCTCGTGTTGGTTGTCGCCTTGATCTGTAGACGGGTCCTCTGAGAGAGAGAGAGTGGCGATCTGTGATCCCCTGGTGTTACAAGGGCCGTCCGTGTAGCTACTTTATTTAGAACCACGTAACACTGGATTACTGCACAGCTAGGGAAAGACTTCTAGACTCGAGAGCTTGGCTTTTGTCCGTTTTACAAATCAATTGATCGGTGCTCTCCTACGCCAAGTCCAAATCGGTCAGCTCGACGATATTTGTCAACTGAACACAAGTCTTTATAACCGCTCGCTCTCGTCCTTCCAGATGCCATCAGCACTCCTCCTCTGCTCTGTTCTCTCTACGACAATCATGTCCCCCTCTCTCGTCGTACACGACTCCCTCGCTATCGTCCACGGAAAAAGGCGCTCCTCAGTCCTCACTTGTCCCAGGACTTGTACAGATGCCCCTCCTATCCCACCCACACTCGTCAATTCCCCCCTTCTCTCCTCCCCAGATAGCGTGTTTCGCCGAAAAACACCCCTGCCTAGGTGGCCCTCCCAGCGAGACGATGAATGGCTCCGTGACATGGTCCCCATCCATCTCGACCTAGACGCAGCAGCCTCCGATTCCGCATCCTCCTCCAACGAGTCCTCGGCCGCCTCCTCCCCGACCTCTTCGGAGAGCTACTTTAGCTCTGTGCTCTTCCCCCCATCGTCCCCCTTGTTGCGCCCACAGTCCACTGGCTCTGCGCTCGCACCCATTGCCGGTCTTGGCCCTGATTATCTTCTTGGCACGCCGAGACGTGCGCTCGCACCCCACAGTTAAACTAGGCCCTCGCTTATCTCCTTTTTTACGTCCGTCTCGCATCGCACATCTCGTTCAGGAAAACGTTTTCGGCACGAGGGGACCGCTATGGGGTAATATAATCGTCCCCATCTCCATCTCCATTCCTCCATCTTTCTTATTATTTCATTCGGGTTTTACGCGGGGTACGAGAAAACACTGCATTCGGGTTCTTTTGGGTATTTGTGTCGTTGATCAAGCTTTTTCACTTTTGGGATCTCTGGGTTTATTTTTTTTGGGGAGTGGTCTAGGATCTATCTACGTCCATCAATCACGTTTTCGCATTTATTCTATTCACTCATTTTATCAGTCTCAGGGACTTGGCACGCACAGTAGACACGATGCACGGTCATGTAATTATACTACGGGTACACAGCACGCCGGAGCGGACGAAGCATCAAATACACGCCATTCACCGCATCACTTCACTTCTTCTTTCCGGCACTGACACTAAGCACCACCGTATCTTCATCCTCCAGATTGTAACTCGCGATCGTGCTGGAATTCGTGAGCATCTTGCCCATGTAAGATATTCGCATCTTCGAAGCAGGTAACGTGCTCCCCGTGGCTTGAATGAATCGCTCGCGCAGCGTCGAAACAAGTAACGTCAGAGGCAGATCGGTCACCGTCACCATCTTTCCGTCGAGCTTCCACTCCGCCTTCGAAGGCTCGTTCGGAAGTTGAATATTGAGCGACACCGTATAAGGGTGCATGCTGATCCAATCAGCTTCAGGATACAAAGCGCCACCAGGGAGCTTAGCAATCTTTTGTTTCTTGATCTGGGGTTGCTCCTCAAGGCCCTCCATTTCATCCGCGCTCCGTACCATGCCAACCTGTGGCCCACCCATGCCACTCATCCGAGCGGGGTGCATACCACCAGGTGGAGGTTGGAATCCAAACGGCTGTACGGCATCTGGGCCTTGGTAGTGAAGAGGCGGCAACATGACCGGCGCCGGTTGGTTAGGATATACAGAAGCAGGCTGCGGTCCTGATGACACGGTCGCAGCTGAATACGCCGGATGAGACCCTGGAGCCTGGATAGGTGGTGCTGGCAGCGATGCAGGGGCTGGGGGCAGCGATGTCATCGGCGGAGGTGGAGCAGCAGCAGGTCCAATGCCAGGGCCGATCGCATTGGCATCCTGTGGCCCAAGACCCTTCGCACGGTGAATAGCAGCGATCTGTTCGTCGAAATTGACATTGAGGGAATACTTGTCCATCGTGCTGACTTTCGTGGCGGTATGTCCGTCCCAAACGACTTTCTCTCTCTCCTTCCGGCGTTCTCGTTCCTCCTCCTCCTCCTTCTTTCGTCGTTCTTCGTCCGCTTCAGCACCAAAGATATCGACACGGGTACGTGCGAGGTCCTTGAGCGACGAAACGACGTCGGCACCCCGTAAGAGCTCCGATGCCTGAACTTTGCGAGCTTCCAGGGCGTCTCGTTGCGATTTCCACTTGGGATCCAGCAATTCGATCCGCATGTGCTCGTCGAGCTCGTCCACAGGGATCTGTTGACCGCAGATAGCGCAGGTCGTGAGTGCAGATGATTTCTTTGCGCCGACTAACGTGGCTTTATTAGCAAACCAGTGCCACAGTGATATGCAGTCGCTCACGTTTGGGGACATAATCAGACTTGATCTTCATTGGACCTGCAGCGCTGGCATTGGCTTGAACGGCCCTTGCACGTTCCAGTTCTCGCATCCTTTCGTCCTCCTCCCGTTGCTTGCGTTGTTGTACCTCCTCGGCCTCATCATCACTTTCCTCCATCGCGGCATCCTCACCTTCACCTGCGGAAACACCTGCACCACCAACGGCAGCGGCTGCTTCGGCTTCTGCTGCTGCTTGTCTCGCACGGTGAGCCTCGATGTCGTCGGCGGTGGTCTCCATGATCATTGCAGCCATGCGTTTTTGCGCCAGGGTCATGTTCTCCACCTCCTGAACGCTCATCGGTGGTGGTAGTTCCGAGTTTGAATCGGCAACGGTGAATTCGATAGTTTGAACGATGGCATAATCGTGCCAGTCAATTTCAGCAAAGGCCACTGTGAGTGAACAAGGTCAGTGTCCCGTATGACCGAAACAATCAAAACGTGCATTTCTCTGCTTCTTGATCGTCCTGGCGCTTCTTGTCCTTTTCTCTCTTCAGTCGTTCCCACCGTGCATATTTTTTTGACTGTTCAAGCGCCTTCCACTGAGATCCGTCCTGCGCGCGGTCATGAATATACGACAACAACTCTTTGCTCGGGTACAAGACTTTCTGGTACTGCTCGACCAAGCCATTGAAGTAGCCGAAAAGAGAGTGATTCGGGCGCAAGAAGTCAAATTGATAATTACGCCCTTCTCTTTGTGAGAGGGTGGCAAGGAAAGCACGTCCACGGCGCGCAGTGAAGAGGGCGGTTAGTTTCATGATGTCTCTGCGCACCAAATGAGGTTTTGGCTGAACAACAAAACGACGGTATATCACTCACAAATCAATGGGGCTTATGCTCGGCATCTCCATGACGAACTGTGGCTGAGGTGGTTCGAGTCCGAGATCCTCCTGAACCACGGGCGTTTTTTCGCCCTCCTCCATCTTTGGCTTGTCCTGGGACGGTTCCTCTACCTCCTCCCCGGCAGATATTCGATCCATACGATGCCTATAGTATGCATGATAAGGGTCCGCAGGGTTGAGGAACGAGAACTTGGGATCCTGACGCTGATTCTCGCGAATCTTGTCCTCGAACTGCGGGGGGTTAACCGAGCGCGCGACGAAGAGAGCAGTTCTGTCAATCACGGCTGAAAGAAAAACATCAGTACCAGGGCACTTCAAGACTAGTGAAGGTCACTCGCATTTGATCTCTGGAGGAGGGAGAATGAGGCCGCTGGCGAATCTGAGGGAGGGTTCGTTAACCATGTCGACATCGCCATCGAAGGCGTGTCCGTTCAACGCGGGCATTGTCTGTGTCTCGACTGCCATGGTGTCTTCGTCGTCGTCGTCGTCAAAGACGGTGAGTTCGGCAAGAAAGTCTGTCGGAGGTTGAAAAGGGTAAACGGCATGTTTCGGCACCTTTGCTAAACACTCCCATGTTTGGCGCGTTCCACCCGACGTCGGTCGCGTTCGGCGGTCTCTTATGGTCGGTTGCGCATTTCTTGGATCGTCGTTAAACTAAACGCGCACAGGAAAACGCCATGGAAGTTATCCGTGACGCGAAAGGCGAATGCACGCAGTCGCCTCAAGAAGGTGGACGCCGTCATTGAGGCCGTACGCGCCAGTGGTGTTCAGTGCAAGGCATTGGTGGGTGCAACACCACGGCGACTTGGTGCGGTGACCCTAATTCGATGCAGGACCGCGCCTTGCTTTTGCCAAAGGAACACGAGATGGTCCCAAAGGACAAGTACACTGTTTTCAGCTCGACTTCACGCGGGTACCGAAAGGGTATCCACAAGGTGCCCAAATGGACGAGGGTATGTTTCCCTTTCACACCGGCGAAATGTACTTCTCACAATTGCAATCTAAAGCTAACACTGCGAGTGAACCCAAAAGGTTTCTAGTTTCACAAGTACCTACGCTACTTTTATCGACTGGCCACGGTAATACAATCAAGCCAACGATATTTAGGTGACTGCTAAAACAGCACCACATGTATTTTTCCCTGCTTGATTCCCTCGAACACCTTGGGTGCTCCAAGGACCGTTTTAAAAACTTCGTCCCGAGTTTCCGGAATGTCGAACAGGCTACGCTTTTTCGCATCTCGAAAGGAGATGTCAAGGATGATGTGCGTGAGCTGGGACAAAGATAGCGCGTCTTGGGATAGTTAAAACCGAGCTCGGCTTCGCGGTCTTTTACACTCACCTGTTTCACAGAGAAGTTTCCCAACTCTGCCTGGCGTGCCGACAGCAGAGCCTATCTTGGACCGTTTGAGATATGCAACATGCTCTTCCAACTTAAAATGTTTTGCGAAAAGCTTTGCCACATCACCACCCTTATCCCCACGCAGCCTATTGTCCTTGAGAACTCTGGTCACATCGGCCACCCGGAGCGCTGCCCCGGCAATATATAACAAAGTTGGTGCACCCGGTGACTTGGATCTCTGCGAGAGCCTCTTGTGGAGGATGGGAAGAACTGACGGAAAAGACAATGATTTCTTTGAGACCGAGCGGCAAAGAAAGAAGGGGCATGCACACCCTTGACAATGAAATCAGCGAGACGATCCAACGACCTCGACTCCGTCCATTGGGTCGTGTCCGTAATAGCTGCCTCTATCTGCAGCTCAATCAAAATCACCAGAAACGGAACAAGTTGGAAGTGCTCACCAGGGATGGACCGATCGTTGAGCTCGAGTCCAGTCAACTTTGGAAATGCTCTGGCTTGCATGGCAGACATGTAGTCCGCAAGCCTGTGGGCCGGTTGCGCAGCCATCGAGAGAGGTTCTCCCATCTCGACCGTTTCTGCAAGTTTGCGTTTCTGTGCGGTGCAGAGTCACGAGGGTGGTCGGTCTCTCGGGGAGGGTTCAAAGTGACCTTTGCTTGTCTCTCCTTTTCTCTTTCTCTGCGTTTGCGCTTTGCGGAGGGTGCCTTACCCTTGATAGTCGGAGGAGGTTCGTCCTGTTCGGCGTCTTCGTCTGCGCTGAGCAGGGCATCAATAGCGTCCCCCGCGGGGCCATCGTCGTCGGACGAGGCCACGAGGTCATCGGGGACGAAGTCGTCCTCGAGGTCGTCACCACGCTGAACGGTGAGCATGTACTAGAACGAGTGAAAGAAGGTAACCACTCCGAACTCCCTCGGAGGAGGAAAACTAAATGGGGAAATAAAACGGTGCACGAGACGCCTTGGCCGAGGACGAGTTCGATCTGACAGCCAACATGAGCACAACACGCCCCCGCTGCCAGCGCACCACTGGCAAATCCCAATAGCTCATGCCTTTCGTTCTCTTCTGCATGCCCTTTCTTCTCGCACTTACCCTCATCCTCATCCCCCTCGCACTTTTCCTCAGATCACCAAAGTCACCCAGCAAGAAAAATCAAGACGAATCAATCATAATGCCCTCAAAAACATATTCTTCGCCCGACAGGGCTCTCGACAAACCCTCCCTGACGAACCCAGATACGGACACCTTTGGTATAAAGCAGCCCTACGATGCCTTTCTCGTCCTCGACGTAGAGGCGACTTGTCTTCAAGGAACCGGTTTCGAATGGCCAAACGAAATCATTGTACGCCCGACCTTTTCCTCGCTCGCTCCATCTTGATCACGTGGAAACCAAAAGGAGTGGCCCGTGTGTCTCTTGCGCTGGAAGGATAAATCTGCAAAGGGAAGAGCTAGCCAGCTGGAGATCGTCGGCGAATTCCGCAGCTTCGTCAAGCCCACATGGCGCCCTCAGCTCTCCCAGTTCTGCACTGATCTGACCGGAATTACGCAAGTCTGTTTCCTTCTTCCTCGCTCCCCCTTCTCGGTCTCATCATGCTTCATATATAGGCACAAGTCGATCACGCGCCCACCTTTCCCAAGGTCCTCGGGATGTTTGCGATGTTCTTGGGTCAGCACGGGTTGATTGATCCCAAGAACGGTAGACCCTTGCAACGATTTTGTTGGTGCAGTGACGGACCGTTCGACATACGAGATTTCGTAGTAAAGCAGTGCTTCATATCAAACGTCGGTATCCTCGAATCAACTGTCGAATTTAGCCCGATTTCGGGTACGCCAATGTCGATGATTCCCTTATTTGACAGGTACCAATGCCATCATGGCTGAGAGGCGACGTTCTCGACGCACGAAAGGTCGTCTCCATTTTGGCGGCGACTAACAGGCCCCATGACACCCAGCGGATCAACACAAAGGCATGTTCCCGCGTTGCTGTCATCTCACGATTTATTTAGACTATTCGCGCTGGCCCCTAGTTTCCGTCTACTTACCACTTCCGGTCGTTGAACATTGCGCAGCAGCTCCGCACGCTCAGACTAGGCCCGTTCCAGGGGAGACTGCACTGTGGGATCGATGTCAGTATGCTATACACACCGGGTTACACCGAACTACCTGCTGACGCTCAGTTCATCTCCGCGCATTAAACTTAGGACACTCGAAATATCGCACGCATCGTCGTCGAACTCGCCAGGCGTGGAATTCGCTTGGAGCCCAACACACCTATAAATCCCAACAGGCGATGGCAATGGATGGGGAGGCCCGGGGAGGTCTTGGAACACTGTGTCTTTTAAACCCACCTTGATGACAACTCGTGTTGTACCAAACTATTAATGTAGCGACTATTCGTGTCCCTTTTACGCCCGTGGCGTTTGTTTTCCTGTTCTTGTTCAGCTCCTGTACTATCAACAATATAATTTATCCCTGGTTTTGGACAGCCGAGCTCTGGATATTATGAACGATGGCAACGAATGATTGGTGAATGATTTACAACGAAAAGTGAAGCTATCTGGTAGGTACACACCAGGTATACATGATGGATAAATAAATACGATTTGTAGCCGGCTAAGCTCACCGACATATTCTAGTTTAAACGATAGGATAGTGTCCAGGATGCGCCTCCGGACATTAAGTATACACCTGTACCGCCCTGAGGTCCCCATAACGACCTTAGCAAGATGAATACCACCGCCCGACAAAGAACATGATATTCTGAGCTTGTATGCTTCACATGTGCGACAATTTGAAATAGAAACCGAGAGGCATGCCATGCAACACTAGGGATGTGAGAACTGATTTTGAGGAGCAGATACAAAATCGGGCCCTCTTTCGAGGACGACTTGTGAAATCACTACGAAAGTATAAATATCCGGACGAAATATAGACCAAGTGATCGGCGAGAACTCACGAAATCCCAAAGAGTACCAAAGGCAGGAATGCCAAGAGTCTTGCAGCCGTGTTGAATCTCAAAGTTACCGACGTAGTTGGAGGTGATGAACACGACTAGGATTGACGTGAGACTCTTGGTTGCGAAAGAATTGTAAGAAGCATATGTTACCTTCAGCTTGCCAGTAGTCGTAGGCCTCCTTCAATATCTTCATCGTGTCAGGACGACCACCGCGCACTTTGCTATCCCAAAGGAGAAGGCGCTCAGGTTCAATGTGTCGGTGAATCAGATTGCTGATGGTAGGGCCGAACGTCTTCTCTTGGTCGGAGCCTAGTGAAGCGAGTGTTAGCCCCCAACGACAGCGCATCTCGGAGGCAACATACCAATCCAGATAAGATACCTGGAAAATAGGATGTACGAATTAGCCGTCTTTGCAACCCAAAAAAAATCGTTCTCACCAGTAGGGCGATTGGATACATGTGGAGAGCGCAGCACCGAGACCCGTTCCAGTGCAGATACGGATGCCACGCTTGTAGAGCGTCGAAGTGTTGGAGACACCGGCGACCTGAATTAAATGTGGGAATCTGGAATACTACAATGGCCATGCCGAACCCACCTTGAGCTGACGAGTCCAGATCTTCCTGGGAGGATCATTGACAAGACTTTTGGTGAAGTCACCTGGAAAGATCGGTAAACGGGGATCCGCGGGGCTCATTCCCTTAATCAAGCTTACCCTGCACACCACAAATCAGGTAGTGGTATTTGGCGTGGGTTCCCTCGCTGCGTCGCACTCAGGAAATTTGAAAGCAGGTTTCACAGATGAGATCACGTACGAGATGATACCAAAAGCATGGTATTCCCAAACCACGGAGCGACTGATACGGGCGAGCAAACCCTGCTGCATCCCGCGTTCAAAACGGAGGACGGCGACCTTGGGCGACGGCTGACGGAAACGGTCAACCCAGGGAAATATTTGACATAGTAATGTTTCGCTTACAAGTTCAATGTCGACCTTGACCTTCCGGGTGCAAATCCAAGGAAGAGCAATCCTATGGAGGTGTTGTCAGAGCAGGCGGACATATGATTGACGATGATGATACGTACAAGGTTGTCATACCTACGACATACCAGAACGCTTGCTGGCGGACAACGTGAACACCAGTGAGATCCCATTTCTCATCCGTGACATCATAGGTGTTTGTGAGAATTGTGTATATCCAAGTCATCCCAAGAGAGGTCCAGCCAAAGTATCGGTGGTTCCTCTCGAAGACGCTGTACGATCGACTGTTAGACACCATCAAAGAATATCTCCGGAAATACATACTTGTGGTGAGAGTTACGGACCCAGGGCAGACCGGCGATCAAAGTGATGAGCAACACAATGACGGAAACGACACCGAAAGCTAGAATCGAGTCGCTGTAAACATACTTGACTTTATACTGGTTGACGAGCATGAAGATGAGCCAAGCGATGCCCGAGATTGCGCATGAACTGTGGATACCACCGAGATGCTAATGGCAAAGCATGAATGCAAACACTCAAACCGTTGACGGTCCCACATACCTGGAGGGTGGAGGTGCAACCGAGACGGAAGTAGAGAGGGGTCCACTTGGCAAAGAGCTTGTTGACGAACAAGTACAGAAGACGACCGAAGATTTCATTTCGCATGAGCACGGAGAAGTTCAGGTTGCCCACAACCAGAGCACCCGGATACTTGTAAGCATAAGGCCAGAGGCCAGCTGCAGCACAGCCTATGCCGATGAAGTTCAGCACGAAGATGACTGTGAAGAACCGTCTTCATAGAAATATGAGCGAGGGGCTGCAAAATATATTTGGTAGGACGCACCTGTACGCGTCATACCAGATTATGAAGTGAACCCATGTAGATATCTTCATCTTCTGCTTTGGGGGTGGGGGTGGGGGTTTTGCCACGTTGGAGGGTGTCACAGGGGCATCCTTCTTGAGGGATTGCACAGGAAACACCTCGAGGTCGGCTACTTTCTTGTCGTCGGCATCGGTAGCGAGCTGAGGGGAACGGACGTCCAATGTCCCCTTCTCGGCATCGTTGTAAGCAGGCGGCGGCATGATAGTTGCAGCGAGAAGAAGATCCTCTGGAAGTCGAAAGAGTGGGGAGCCCAGGTTGTTGTGAATCTAGGTGCGCAGCCTTTTATCTATTGAGAAGAGTTCACTTGCGCCAAACAAGGAAGGCTCGGGGGAAGACTGATCTCGGGAATACTCACGCAGCCACGCAGCAAAGATGACAACAATTCACACTGGCAGTGTACCGGTTTCCGAGTCGCCACCCGGCGTTCCAGGACAAAAACGATACGTCCGGGAGAACACTTTCGATACATCGGGAGCCGGTCTCCATCGGTCATTTTTAGTCGAGGCCAAGGCAATCTGCCATCTAGTTACGTGATTGCGCGCATGTGAAGGAGAAAACATGTACCTGGACCTTCGAAAGACACATGAAGTTTATCGATGAATCGCAATGAACGCGTTTCCGTATACCGGGTCCGATAGCGTTCTAGAGACACGATGCACAGAGTGAGACCATGTGGGGCATGGCTGGAAATAGCTGTGCAACACCGAATTAATGGCAAACGAAGACCGAAACTTACATATGTAAGAATGCTGATAGGCTTATTCCGAAAAAGTTGGAGCGTAGACTGTGAACGACCGGGACAGTGCATGGGAAGATACGAGTGAAAGGGAGTGATGATGATGAGTTAATCAGAGGTGAGAAACTTTGCGTGTACCGCTTGAGAACTGGGTAGTCTGTTCCAACGCTCGTTCGAGTGGTAGCACGTGACACCCCTGGCCCCCAGGCGGGACCCGATTCTGCGAAGGAGAGCCGTCCTGGAGGGCATCCTGTGCCCCATGGACATGACCTTTCCGTGAACGCTGGTAAACAAAATCCCCGGGGAGAAGGCACGTCTCCCACTCCCACGACATCACCCATTACGGCCAACCCACACAATATCTGCTCTCGAGTTAGCTCGTTGCGGATACAGAATCTGTCCGATCGTCAGTATTTAACGGCGTGAACTTACTAGTAGTAGAGGCTTGGTGGCACCGTTAATCGATCCGACGGATGTCCGAGTCAAACCGTCCACTATCCGAGGCCCTGCTGCCACTACCATCTTCAGCTGAAAAATCAGAAATTACAAACAAGGACAATTCCGTCCGCAGCGGGCGCAATAACTTGACAAGAGAACTTGGCGGTGTTTTTCTTCAAGTTCGGTAGCAACTCGAGGTGATTAGAATTATTATCCGACAGGATAGCATCGCACACAGCACGGAGCTATTCAAAGCCCAGCTCAGTTGATAGCGGCGATCTCGTAGCACATCGCAGACTGTCTACTCCGACTCGGAGAAATGAAGACTGTACGTACGGGCGCTGATGGCATGTGCGACGCGTACGCCGATGTTGTAGTAGGCCCGTCGGGAGTAGAGACTGATGGAGGCGGGGAAGCGACAGGATATGTGCACTTGCGAGAGACACGCAAGGCACGTATGTCATGAGCGACAAGCGAATGTGCCGGGATTGCCAGGCTTGATTAGTCCGGAGGTACGGCCCTGTCAGTGTTCTGGTACGCGATCAGCGGAAATCAGTAAGCCTGGATGGAGATCGATATCCGAGGTCGGTCGCATTGGAAAGACGTTCAAGTCATTTTTCGTGGCACGTGCATTGCCACTGGTGGGATCGAAAATTATTTAAGCGCCAGAATGGAATGGTAATGGAGTATCCCATGATCTCTTGGACAGCTTTGGGGTGCGTACACCGGTCAACCTCAATTCCAATTCTCGGATATTAAGCCTTGCTTCGATGTGCGGTAGCGGATGTGATGATGATGGATTGATTTCGCAGCACGCCCCTGCCCCTGAAGGCCTGACATGCGACACAACTTGTGACATGTGACATATGACTGGTGTTACTGTGACATAGTATGTCGCTCGAGGTGGTTGCCAGTAGATGTCGATGAGGCCAGAGTAACATTGTGCTATTAGTATATTACATCCAGTATAAATATAACATCCTCGAACAAGGCGCCAACCCACAGCGTTGGTCTCCTCAACACAACTTCCTCGTGCCTCAAAATTGCATCCGCCAGTGTGAAATCCTCCACGGTACATATCAGCAGACTTGTCGGTCACACGGAAGATCAATATTATCTGTGGTATGGCGATCTCGGGGGAGAATCAGATTCGTCAGTATGGCATCATCGTATATATAAATGGCGTCGCCAACGGTCTCATCCTCCCTCCTCCACAAAGTCCCTGAGTTGTCTGAGCTTCCCAGAAACCTCTTCCTTGAATAGTCCAATCTCGTTGCTGTTCTTGGCAATAGCCCGGATGGTCTCGTCTTTAAGGCGTACAACCTTGGCGACTTGTTCTCGGTAGCTGTAAGTTGCAACATGTACAATAAAAGAAATTTAAAAAAATTCGTTGATACAAAGACAGCACTCACTCAAATTGCAACGCCTGCAGCCGCGACTTCACACCCATCCCGCTTGATATTGCTGCCGTGCGCGCATGCGCTAGTTCCTTCTCTAGCCGCGCAGCTTCGGCGTTGCTTACCATGGATTCTTGTTGGGCTGCCTACCGCAATGTTGGCCATGCTCAAGAAATGACCTACTAAGTCACTCACATCTCGCAAGTCGTCTGATTGTTCGTTCAATCCCATTACCTTCTTTTCAACCTCTCGTACCTCTTCGTCGAAATTTTCACACTCCAGAGTCAGCTGATCGAGTTCGTTGTCTATCTTGATCCGTTCGCTTTCCACGTCGGCACGTTCCGTCCTTTTGGTCTCTGCCACCGTGCTCAGAGTCGGTTTGACCACCTTCCGAATGTCAGAGCCTGCGAGGATCTGTTGCGGATTAGATGCTGCTATGTTCAGTTGCAGCGTAAGGTCGATTTCATGTAAAGGGGGAGGGATCGGAGGAAACAGCCCGAGGGTCGAAAGCAGGTTAGCATACAGGTCGAGAGCCTCTTCTGCAGCTGCCCCCCGATTCGTCGTCACTACCTCCAACGACATGACTGATTTTTGGGCTTCGGAGATTCTATGCTTGAGATCCTCGAGATTCCGACTCAGCGTCTCATGATCGGTGTTCATGCGTACAACTTCCTCGGGAGTCATATTCTGTTCTTTCACCACATCCGCCAATTTTGCATGTTCAGCCTTGAGTTGCTCCAAATTCGAAGCTACAAAAGCAGGATCAGACAAAGCAACTAACTCAACTGCAGCCCTTACTTCGGATAGTGAGTTCCGCCTTCTCGTGCGCGATGGTGTCGATCAAATGCTTCTTTCGCGCTTCGAAGCGTTGGAGAACGTCATGGAATTTCGCTCTGTCACTGACCAGAAATCCATGGGTTTTCTGCAGCTTCTCAAGGGGAGCCTAAGGAGGACTGAGTCCCAAATTCGCAGCGCACTGAAAAAAACCCACCGCAGATGATTGAAGTTGCTCATATTCGGCTTTAGTTCTAGTGAGTCGTTCCCTTTGCTCTTCTAGATCATTTACTACTCGTTCATTCTTCTTCGCTGGAAGAGTGTTAAGACTTGACTAGAATACGGGATGTGTAAACCCACCATAGCGTGTTTCCAAGGCCTTGTCTTGTTCCTCAAATACGTCTGCACCGTGAAAAAAGGCAATGTAGGCCTCCGCGAAATAGTCAAATGCCAAGGCTTGGTGGTGTATTGGATCGTGAAACTCTTCTGGTACCCTATCCACTACTTGTAGGGTTGGTTCATCAGTTTCCAGGTAATGTACTCGGGCCTAGAACATGATTAAGGATGCGCACTTTTACAGACGAACCGGACTGACTTTCCCCATCTCTACCAACCAATGCAACACAGCAAGCAGTGCTGGCCACGAATGCATGCTACCAGGAGCAGCTAGCCATTTGTTGTCGATTTGGGATGCAAATGGGTATCGGATAGCTTTCAAAGCTGGTTGAAATTCGTCCTCGAAGCGCGTCTTGGGATCAAAAGGGTATGATGTATCGACGATGGAGACGAGATGTTGGAACATTGCACGAAAATCCTTTCCGGTTATGCTAGCTAGAGTTTGCATAGAAACCTCGTATTCAGTCTCCTGGAGCCAAGAAAATATTTCCTGGCGCATCTTGGCTTGGTATGAGCGCTCGCGAATAGGCCGAGGGTCCTTGAGCACTTGGCTCCCTGATGGTGCAGGAAGAACGCCACCACCTCCCCACGTTGATCCACGACGCGTGGAACTTCGCGATCCTTGTCAACAACGAGCCACGAACGTGGAGAGGACTGTATACGCTCACGCGTTGAGAGGTGTCCGACCATAGTTTGGCTTGCTTGTGCTCTGTAGCAACGGGTTTGCATTCTGGGATTTGTATATAGACTGTCGTGGATTGGATGGCGGGGGAGGAAGATATGGTACACGCCCAGATGGACCCGCGAGGCTCATGCGCATGGCCGATGGCGCAGAAGTCTTTTTGATGGTAGATGGAACGGGAAGGCCAGAACGAACATTCCCATGAGGATCGCCTGCAGACTGCATTGCGGACCGTCGTTTTAGTACTTAGTAGGCGCGTTTACTAGACGAACGCGCGCCAGGGTCACGTGATGCGTGCTACCGTACCTCGCTTGATCATCTAATGATCACACTACCACCACCAGGATGGTCCAGAAAGACTTGTTCGGCGGTGCCATCGTCGCTGATTTACCTACATACATAGTAGACGTATCGTGCGTATCTGACATCTCATCATGATGACGCTTGTTCCCTCAACCCCTCTGACAGGGACTTGCGACAAGTTCCAGACAATCAGGAGGTCTTCCTGTATCCCGATTCTACTGCTTCCATCATCATAGAGATTCTACAGCGTGTAGAAGAGCCGGACGATCTGAAGGCTGTAAAGTGATCTCTTTACTCTCTTGTCCATGACCCCGGTTTAGTGACTATCCGGTCTTGAAGATTCCACTTTGATTCGTTAGCTCACGACAACGATGCTGTATCGAGCACGATAGAGACCTCCTTTGTTTTACACAACAATGGTGGTCTCACGCCGGCCCCTATCATGTTACGTGGATCTCAACGCATCTGCAAATTTAACGCGACTATCCCAGACGACGTCGACATATGGATTGCACTATTTCGTGTTAACTCTGGAGGAAAGAGTGCAGATGTGGTGGTGTCAGCGAACATACCAAAGAGTGCCGTAGGAGAGGAGAGGATTTCATCAGAGTTCAACACACTGATATCTTCCCTCCGTATTATCAACTTTGACCTCTTTCGCTGATTCCGAGCCGAGTATTCCCAGATCTGTCGATCTCGCTTAAACCCTCGAACACTCTACTTTAGCATGTCAAAGTTTCTCCATCGGGTGGTTCAAGCCACGATCCGTTCATCCCACGAAATGACGTGCCCAAGACTGTGGAATGTTATCTCATGAACAAAGTACAGATTACAACGTTTTTCCGGATATTCTCATGATCGTACACCGACAATCTTACTTTTGGCCTAGACCATGTCCTTCGTGGCGCTGCTTTCAATAGTTGGGGTGCAAGCTAGTGAAACAATGTTACAACAATAATGAAAAAAGGACTGATCTACAGAATGTTATGTGCCAGGCATCATCTGCCCATCCAACTCTTGCTCTGCTTCTGGTTCTTCTTCAATACGTTCGCGGACGCCGGTCATGGTGGCCTCTGCGGCAGCCTTGGCATCTTTCTTTCGCTTGGCTGACTCTTTTAGTTTTTCCCACCGATCACGGAATCGGGCAATCATGACTTTCTAGAGTGGTATTCGAATGTCAGACAATGGGGTTATGTGGATCCGTCATAATCGTGGCTAACCTGTTTATCATTTTCTACACGAGCAATCCGGAGCTCTTCTTCCAGGTCCCTTATCCGGCGTAAAAGCTGTGCTTCGCGATCACGTCCTGCATTTAGAGTTGCTATGGGAGCAGGAACGGGCGGTATATTGATATTGAGCGCGCCGATATCAACAGCTGGCTGCTGTCCACCCGGTCGTTGCAGGACAAAGGAAGTTCCCATAGCCCTCTGTGCCTAGAATGAAGCTGGTGTGTGAATACCATCGTGTGAGTGAGGTGAGAAATGATCTTGCCTGATGCCGTGCCATCACTATGCTATCCCGCAATAATTGATCCTGTTCCTTGCGTAATTGTAGTACACGCTCTGCTTCAGCAAGTTGTCTGCGCATTTCGTCCATTTCTAGTTTAAGCGCGATGTTCTCTTTCTCTAGCATTGAGGGCGCCGGCTCTGATTCGGAGGGGATCAGGCAGAATGATTCTGAGAGATCGTCACCTATGCTCAAGCAGGAGCTATTTGACATTGAGTCAATGATGTTGATGGAGAGACCTACCTTCATTTGCGAACACATCTTCGTCAGTTTCGTCGAAAGCCACATTTTGTTCTGGACCAGTTCCATGAGTGTGGTTGCAGGTTTTTGCAGGAAAGCAACATACTCTGTCTGAGTCTGCTATCAAGGCCAAGCCTTCGAGAGAACCTGGAAACGAAAGGTTCTTCGCGTTCGGTCTCGCTGCCCGAGCTACCATCTCTTTGCAAACCTGGCTTGGCTGAAAAGGCAGATTCCGTTCCAAGAGGGGCCGTAGTGAAAGCGACAGGCTGAGAAAGATTGTCCATCATGCCTTCCATGATGCGCCAAAAGTGGTTGAAAGCGTCCCCTGGGTCAGACTGTGCTACATGTGAAAAGAGGACTGTATAATGAAGGTGTCACATACCTGTTGCCCAAGTACCATGAAGGATTCATCGACGTTGTTCTGTGAATCGGTGAGGCGGAGAGAAGCATTTGGGGGTGGGGGAGGTGACGAGACTGGATAGGGAGAGCGGGGACCACCACTTGAGGGCGATGAAACATGTTCAGGATGCATGGGTATCTTCTGAGGAAGAGAGGGATCTTTGTTCTCTTCACGGAGTTTGGCGATCCTCCTCTCGAGATCTCTGCCTGCTTTTATGTGTTCGTTGTAGAGCATGCGTAGCGTTCGTTTAGTCTGCGGTGAAAAGCTCAGGCACGAAGAAATAGGAGGAACTCTTGGGGAAACGTACGTTGCTATCGTTTGACTTATCTTGACATTGCAAGAAGGCATTTGCAGCTTTAGCATGTTCTTCGGCGGCGGTGATGAGTAATCCTTGATTTATGAAATCTTCTGCATTTGCTGCATGTTGGTGAGCCTGTCAGTCTCTGAACTTGAGCGTACAGACGCTTGTAGTCATAAATACGCTCACAGCATGCAATGGGGAATCTGTTGGTGACATTCTGAACGTAGATTGTGAACGCGCGCAGTTGTTTTCATTGAGCTGGTAGTGGTCGACCTAAAGTAGCATCCTTTTTTGGAGAGGCAGCCGCTCTCTGATCACGTGGGTCTATGCCGAGTCAGCCGAGTGAGAGCGGTGTCTGAAAAGAACGTGATCCGGCACTCGGCTTCGTCGTCGTCGTCCAACGCAACGACCAGTCCTCTTCTTCGTCACTCCGATGTCGGCATCCGCTCAACTGTCAGCAAATTTTCTCTTTTCTCTTCCATTCCTCTCGTTGCTTACATCCTGATAGCAGGAAGAAAATCAGAGTGACCGGTGTGTCTCCCCTCTCTCCTACCCTCCACATTTCTCATACAATTTCGCACCCGAACAGTCGTCGCCGCAGACGGTCTGTCCAAGCGTGATGTCTTTCGGCTACCTGACCCCTTTGCCGTCATCACCGTCGATGCGGAGCAAACACATACAACCAGCGTAATAAGGAAGACTCTGAACCCATACTGGAACGAGAGCTTCGATATGTGGGTGCATACCCAGCAGATCGTTTCCAGCTTCATCCTCACTTCTCATCTCTATAGCACCGTCAAAGATTCCTCAGTCGTCGCTGTACAAATATTCGATCAGCGCAAATTCAAGAAACGTGATCAAGGCTTTCTTGGAGTCGTCAACGTTAGAGTCAGCGATGTCCTCGACCTCGATCTCGGCGGGCATGGTAAGCACCCGCATCGTTCCGCCCTTTCGATGAATTCAACTCTTTATCAGAGATGCTGACGCTCGATCTCAAAAAGTCTAATGATAACCTCGTGGTCCACGGCAAACTCATCATATACTTGTCAACTAACGTCAATCAACCCATCTCCAACCCTAGACCCTCTCAGGTACAGGGTGTTACTACCGCACTAGCTGACATGGACATGAATGAATCCAGCATCTCTCTTTCCCCCAACGGTGTCGCTCCAATTACCGACTCTTTATCCAGAACACCCAGTGCACACGTACCAGAGGCAGCAACTCCACTGATGCCGGTATCAACTTCTCATGCATCGTCTGCTGCATCAAGTCCCGCTGATCAGGACCAGTCACCTTCCCAGTCCAATCGTCCCATCAACTCAAGTGGTAGCCCTCCCCAGGCCATTGGTACCACCGCAGCAACTTCGGGTGCAGCCAACCAACAGAGAAATTTCAACCCAAATGTTGACCAATATGGAGCACTGCCTCCTGGCTGGGAACGCCGCATCGATCCTCTCGGCCGAACTTACTACGTAGATCACAACACCCGAACGACAACTTGGAACCGCCCATCCCCCGACCAGTCGGTGAATGCCAATAATCAGGATACCGAGACAAACGCCGCCAGAGATCAGCATTCTCGTCGTGTCGTGGCAGATGACATGGTTGTCACCGGCCACTCCAATTCGCAGACCGGCGTCCACCGTGCTGGTTCTGCTACACCTCAACCCCCTTCGCACAACACCGCGTCAGCTGCCCTCGCCGCAAGCAACAACATTACCAGCGCAGGTACTGGCAGTCTTCCGGCCGGTTGGGAGGAGAGATACACCCCAGAAGGGCGCCCATATTATGTTGATCACAATACTCGCACAACTACGTGGGTCGACCCTCGCCGCCAGACAATCATCCGTGTTATGGGACCCAATGGCCAAAATACGGCCCTCCAACCACAGGCCATCTCTCAGCTCGGGCCTTTGCCCTCCGGGTGGGAAATGCGCCTCACCTCCACTGCGCGTGTATACTTTGTTGATCACAACACCAAGACGACGACATGGGATGACCCTCGCCTTCCTTCTTCGTTGGACGCCAACGTTCCGCAATACAAGCGTGATTTCCGCAGGAAGCTCATCTATTTCCGCAGCCAGCCCGCTATGCGTGCACAACCAGGTAATTGCCAGATCAAAGTCAGGCGAAACCACATCTTCGAAGATAGTTATGCGGAGATAATGCGGCAGACGCCCAACGATCTAAAGAAGCGCTTGATGATCAAGTTTGACGGTGAGGATGGTCTGGATTATGGTGGTCTTTCCAGGTCCGTTGATCAGCATGCTTGGTTGAGCGCCGACTGACCTTTATCAGAGAGTTCTTTTTCCTCCTCTCGCACGAGATGTTCAACCCATTCTATTGCCTGTTCGAATATTCTGCGCATGACAACTACACACTCCAGATCAACCCTGCATCTGGCGTTAACCCTGAACATTTGAATTACTTTAAGTTTATCGGGCGCTGTCTTGGCCTCGGCATCTTCCACAGACGTTTCCTCGATGCCTACTTTATCGTCAGCTTCTACAAGATGATTTTGAGGAAGAAGGTTACACTCTCTGACCTTGAGTCCGTTGATGCTGAACTCCATCGCGGTCTTACGTGGATGCTGTAAGCTGCCTATATACTTTATATTCTTGGATGCTCATTTGCACCTAGCGAGAATGACATCACGGATGTAATTGACGAGACGTTCACTACAACCGAGGAACGGTTTGGGGAGCTCGTAACGATCGAGCTCAGAGCCGGCGGGGCTGATGTTCCTGTGACCGAGGAGAACAAGAAAGAATATGTCGATTGCGTGGTCGAGTATCGTATCTCGAAGCGCATAAAAGATCAATTCGAAGCGTTCATGTCGGGCTTTAGTGAGCTGATCCCGCAGGAGCTGATCACTGTTTTCGATGAACGGGAGCTCGAGTTGCTGATTGGTGGAATGTCTGAGATTGACGTGTAAGTTTCCTGAGTTGGTTGTTGCAGCGCTGCTCTGACGCCCATCCTTGTTTTTGCAGTGATGATTGGACCAAACATACGGATTACCGAGGCTACGAGATGAACGACGAGGTGATCCAATGGTTCTGGAAATGTATACGCAGTTGGCCGCCCGAACGCAAATCTCGACTGCTACAATTCGCCACGGGCACATCGCGTATTCCTGTAAACGGTTTCAAGGACCTTCAAGGCTCGGATGGTCCGAGGCGTTTCACAATCGAGAAGTCGGGCGATCCATCTCAATTACCAAAGAGTCATACTTGCTTTAACCGTATTGATTTGCCACCGTACAAGGACTACGCGAGCTTGGAGTACAAGCTCACGCTTGCTGTAGAGTAAGTTCATCGTTTGCTAGGAAGCTTTGCCGGGTCATTGACATCTTTTCGCAGGGAGACTGTTGGATTCGGTCAGGAATAAATGCACTGTGAAGACAGAACTGGATATTCTTTTTACCCCTTTTTCACTTTCTTTATCTCTTTGTTCCCTTTAAATAATATTCGCAACCGAATGACATCCTATCTCGTATGTAATCTTACTGGGACGCATTGTCGTTTGTATGGAAAATTTCACGACTCGGTATGCAATGAATGAATGAATTTACTCCAAGGGTACATGCAAACCAAGGCCTGAGATAGAACATGTCGCAACACACGATCCACGATCTCAATACTTCTCAAACGCGAACCCTATGTAAATATCTGACACATGTCGTAAGTGACTGAAGAGCCGAGCGGAAACGACTCACTGGCAGCTTCCCACTGATCTTCATTCATCGAACTCTCGCCGTTCGCATCCACGACCTTCATGCGCACCATGAGTTCCTTGAATTCCTCTTGCTCGGAATGTTCTGCAAAAATCTGGTGGAACTCTTCCTTGTATATTGGGCGGAGGGAATAATCTGCGGCCAGACTGTTACACAATGTGAGAAAATAAGCCGTCTTGGCAGACCCGATATCTTGAAACAGAAGACCGAAACTCCCCAAATTAGGAGGAAAATATATAGCGATCGCCGGGATGGCTACCCCGGAGTTCTTCGCACGTGCGGCAACAAGACAGATGGTTTCGTGAAGCAACAGATGTAGGACACCCACCCTACGAAGTTGTCCCAGTTCACAATGTATTCCGGTACGTCCTCGACTGCATCCTTGAGGAAAAAGTAATATCGATGCCCAAATAGCGGGCGAGATTGCCGATCTTCGAAGTGAATCCTATACACGGCATTACCAAAGGAAAGGTCAGTTGCAGAAGATGGTAATGCATCCAGTCGTTCTCTGAGAACAGAGTTATCCTTGCGACAGCGAGCTGAACAAGAGTGGTGCGTACAATAGTTGATCGGCGTTGGGAATAGTACCAATAAATACACCACCCTTACGCAGGTGCTGGCTCACATTACGAAGCATACAACGCGCTTTCTGGGATGTCTCGAATGCGTAGTGCATACAAAATTGCATTGAGACAACATCAAAGGGCTGGGCGAGTCGCTCCGGGGGGAATGCTTTAGAAAGAGGTTCGGTGTAACAATCGATCGCAGCGAAAGCCGCATCGATGCGCCGGTTAGGCAACGTCTGCCATCTCTCACGGGCCTGATTGACGGAAACTTCGGCGATATCTACAGAATTATTGTTATCAGGTACGAAAAGGGTCAACAAAGGAAGCTAAAAGTAACTTACCGGCGCAGACTAGTTCTTTAATGCGAGCTTTCGCCCATTTGGTGAGGTCACCACCCTTGCCACAACCAAGATCGAGGACCTTGCCACGTCCTCCGCCTGGTCCAGAAGATTGAGATAGAGCGAGGGCAGGATGAGCAAAGCGCGTGATTAGCACGGACTTGACCCAATTATTGAAATATTTGAGGCCAATGATGGGAGACTCCAATCGTTGTTTAACGCCTACTTCGGGGCGCGTGTTATCTATGTGCGAAATGAAGAAGACGAGTCAGCAATGCATGGGACAGACTGCGCAAGCAACCCACAGTGGTCAATCACTTTGCTCACATCGCCTGCATACCGTTTTATAGGCGGAAGGTCATCCGGGGATCCACTGCGTTCTCGCTTACGCTTGGAAAGCAGAAGTTGGGTGCCAATACCACGATAGTGTCGATACATATCCATTTCTTGGGGAGTCATGGGTGCGAGAACGGAAGCTGCAGGTGTTTTTCGATTGCGAGGGTTGTATGGAATAGTCGATAACGGTGGAGTCGATGGCATTGTCATTGATGTACTATAGGGAAACGTAATGGGAGGGTCTGAGGAAGGAGAGGGGCGCGTAGGCGCTCTGACGGGGGAGCGAGTGAGGGGAGAGGGAGGAAGAATGCGTGAGGTAGATTCGAGCTGCTGCTGAGCATGAAACGGGGTACGAGACGGTGGAGGTGGAGGTGGAGGTGGAGGATGGCGTAAGAAATGGCTATCCTCTGGCATCGTGTCCATCCGAGGAATGTCGAGCACTGGGAGATTGCTCCGGCGCCGCAGCGAGGGCGTGCTCCCCAGCTTGTCCGGTTCCCCATTCAGCACTGTGACCGAAGACAACGATACGGGCGATTGGGTGTCTGTCCCTAATAGTATATGCGACAAACTTGACGGCCGCGCAGAACCCGGTGTCCGTGGCTCTTGAGGCTCAGAGTTGAGCAGGGCTGCTAGATCGGTTGCCCGACGAGGCACAGTCGGGCTGTTAGTTGCGCGCGAGGAGGACGGGCGAGATGACGATGGGGAAGGAATGTCGAAGGAATGTCTGTCATGTCTGTCACCGACGTCGCTGTCGTGTGCATATACTGGAAGAGATTTCGACTGGGACACAGGCGAGTTGAGGGCAGCGTCTCGAACTGGGTCAAAGGCAGGCATGTCAATAAATCATCACAACAGGGAATCCTTGGGTAGTTTGTGTTATGTAATATGTATATCTAGTACTACCGTCTGCCCCGCCTCTCCGAAAGCCACTCAGAAATGTCCGCTGTCGAACGCTGAACGCGCAAGTCAATCTAAATTCACACTTAACGCCCATCGGAACTCACATTGATCAGAGCAGTAGAGGCCCGCAACGAGTCCAATGTCTGCGCAAGCGCGAGATGGTATCGCGAAGTGTCTTTGTGCTGCACCATCATCTTTGAGCACAGAGATGAACGCCGGCCATGTGATAAATATACCTCAAAGAATTCGTTGATCCGTTTGATATCCTTCTCCGTGTTTAGGTGACCCAACGCAGCCTGCACGCAATAGATTATGTCCCCGACACGCCTCGCGCTACTTGATCAACGTACCGAAACAATATCCTTGAAAGAAAAGTTTCCTTTATATCGCTCCTCGAGCTGTGTTACTTTTCAGTCTTGTTTTCACGACTGGAAAAAACAAAGGCGCACAGCTTCAAATTTATCCAATAGGAGTTGGGCTGATTTCCTTCTCGTGCCAAAGTTCATCTGTTGACCATTGAAAAAGTATACAATATCCTGCTTCCTAGCTTTCTCAAAGATGAAATGTTCAGTGTCCGAGTGGCACGATACGTCTCTACTTGCACACATCGCATACCTGTTCAAAGCCATGGGATATCTATGAGTTGATGATCGGATAATACACGCACATCGCGGAAATTCCGACTGAAGGTAACGTAGTCCGATCTTCGCAAAGTCTTTTAACGAAGTTATATTCGTCCAAGCCGCCGTATTTCACAGCCTAGAAACCCTTAATCTTCATCAGTAGAATATGTAGCAGTTGACACACGTTTATGGCAGTTATTCTGAACAGGTCCGCAGGGATTGTTGATTCATCTTTACTAGCCATGTAGGCCTTGAACATTTCCCTGAGTGCATCAATGACACTTCCCAGGCGAGTCAGCCCACTGTGCATTCCTAATAGATTTAATGACAACACACGTTTGATCGCCAGCTGCAGCTGCCTGCCCGATAGCTCTTGTTCGAAGCTGAGAAATATCTGCAGGTTCAGATGGGGAATAGACATAGCCAAGCCTATCCACGACCGGTTTGAAGAGATCCTAGTATGAAACGCTAGTTTTGTGACAAGGATGGTGTGGAATTGCGCCACTCACTTTTCTGAACTCGTTTAACCCTTTCACAATCTCTTCATTCTCCCACCAAGTCGACACCAAGTTGGCCAAGTTGTCCGCGATGCTATCCCAGACCAAAACTGTCCAAACCAAGTCAAGTTAGCGAATCAATGAAATAAAATGCTCCAGAACACCAACATTCAGTCTCATTCCTAAACGTATCTACCACTGTAAGCGCACTGCTGACGGTAGCGTGTCCAGACTTGGCGAGTGCCATAACATCATGAACTAGCCCTATGCGGTCATTGAGGGAGAAGATAGTATCACCCCCGGCTGCTTCACGAGCGATACGAATGAGCCGTTCTTCAGGGTAAATGACCCTATCTATCTTTCGGTCAGAAGTACGGCCAGAGAGATGAAAAATAATAAGTGCGTACAGACTCCATACGTCCCCGCGTTCAGTTTGTACGGTTTACTCGTATCAACCTTGACAGTAGCTTCGCGGGCAGTAAGCACCGCAGTTTCGTCGATCGATGGTTTCCCTGTTTGGTCGGTGGTTAAGAGAGCGAGAGGAATAGTCCTATTTTCGTCTGTCAACAACGCCAGGCGTGGAGACGGCATAGTGGAAATACCAAATAGTTTGATTATCCTTCTCCTCTGCAGGTCCGGTTTCAAGGTAGCGATCCTGGCGCACATTGATCCCGTCCTTTGTTTCAGTGACAGTAAGTACTGGGAATCCCATCTGTAAATCCAGCCACTACATAAGCAGCAACAGAGATATTAAATCTGTCGACATGTACCTTCATAATCCAATTGTCCATCATTTTCGAGATGTCGATGGCTACCCCATCTGGGACGTATGTGGCTTTGTTAATCCCGTCCCAAAGATCTTTCGTGGTCGTATTCCCATAGAGGTGGTCCTTAAGATAGATTGACACCCCTTTCAGGAAAATATCTTTTCCAACGAAGTTGCACAGCATGCGAAGAACTTGAGATAGGTTAAGCATTATGTTAGGCACTCCACGATCACCTTACCGGAGGCCGCTTTGGCATATGACAACGAGTCAAATATCTACGGACCATTGTTTATTTCTCTGGAAAACTATGCATGCTTGGTAACTCACTTGGTTAATCTGATTAGCATCAGGACATTGAACCTCTATCGGGTGAGAAGATAGTTTAGCATCAAGGTCAAGAGCATCATTCAGGTTTTCAGTAATGAACTTGGAGTCGACCTTCCACTCGGGGTAGAGGCTAAACAAGGATCAAACTAAAGAAGACGTACTGCCATAACAACCTTACCGATCTAGTTTATAAGAGTCAACAAAGCTCAGAACAAAGGGACTGAGACGCACCAACCACAATGACTTCACCCATCTTAATGAGGGTGAACATATTATCTGAGTATGTGGATAAGAACACATACCAAGGTGGCAAAACCTTCGTTCAAATATAAGTAGTCCCACCATTCCATCGTGGCAATATCTCCAAACCTCGAGGGATGTTCGAGAACTGAGCAACACCAGCATCAACAAAAGTACTGACCACATGTGAGCCACTTCATGAGATTGGAAGACAGTGACACGTTGCTTGGTCGCCACGTCGGGGCGATCCGGGTCCATCAGAAATGCGCTCGTACGTCCAGTGATAAGCCCCTAGTAATTACGTGAGAACTAACAATACTAGCTATTCGAGATCGTTACCCAGTTCTCCATGGCGCCAGCGTCAAAATCATGCGCCTTCAGAGTGTTTAGCGATGGCAACTCAGAGACAAACATGACCACCTTACGATTAAGGTATCCAATTTCGGAAGGGGATATTCGATGTCGAAAATTTGTTCGTAGATAGGGAGTACTTTGGTCTTGACATCGAGTGCATAGTGAGCTCGATTGATGACATCCGGAGTGCCTGACAAGACTTGACAAAACAGCATCATCTGCGATGTCTGGAACGCCTACCATATACACGAAGTGGTCGGATCTTCCCTGACAAAGGACTCTTGTATGAGCCCTCCAGATGACTGAACTGCCCATTAGCGAAGGCTACAAGGTACGTTGACATCTGACACAGTGGGTGAGCCCTCAAAATGCGTATACTCCCTGGGAGATCTCACGAGAGGAGTTGTATCAAACTTCGTGATCTTCCATTCGCTTTTGCTCTGTTCCTCGGTACTCAGGGTAGCAAAAATCTTTGCCAGAGTCGCATCTTCGTAGTTGTCTGATCCATGCTGATATACCTGCTCAGAAGCCACAGACATATTGCTCAGATTGGTGGTATTAGAGCGGGATATCATCGAGATCGCAAACGTGGCCTTGAGTAATGGTTCGTCCCAGCAAGGAAACGCACGTCGAGCAGCAGTAGGCTTGTACGTTACATGTGATTAGACCAAACGCTCCTCGAGCTTCGCATTGATCAACATACCTCAAACTGCGTGAGGGAGTATACTTTCTTCTCGCCATCGTTTTCATACGTGGACTTGTAGTACCCCATCATTGCATCGGTCAGCTTTCCGGAGAATGCGACCGTCAAAGTGGCAGTGGAGTTGGCGGGTAGCGCTGAAGAGAAGTTGATAGTGCCTCGCTCTGCCACAGAATCAAATGATCTGGATGTGTCGACCTGTTGCGTCATGAGATCATGAGAGTACAACGATATATCAGACAACTCTAGGGCTGCCACGTTGAAAGTGAGAGTAGAGGTCTTCTCCTTGACATCCAGCCTTAGTAGTGTTGCATCGCTGTAAGCATGAAAACGGGAAAGAGAGTGTAGTAGGCTCACCTGATTTTCACAAGGCCCTCGAAAATCTCTTTCTGAAGGTCTGTCTTTACAGTAAGATCATAGTGAGTCGGTTTGACATTCGATGGTAAACGAAAATCGATGCTCGACATGGTGGAGAAGCACGTCCTATTGAATGGGGGTCGAAGTGATGCGATGTAGTACCGGCGATAAGCACCAGCGCTCTGACCCAGTGTGCGAAGTAGGAATGACGCCATTGCCCACCCAACGATATCCGGTCACTTGAAAACTACCCTTTCTTATCGCAACAATGAATCGCAGTCGTCGTCCAACGTTTGAATGGCAAAGCAACTTTTGCCGAAACTTTTTCGCACTATAGTATTACACTACTGACGTAACTACAGTTCTTTGGACCCACAGGTTTCAGTGTTGGTTTTCAAGCATTGGTCCGACGGCGAAGAAAGCCTGGTTTGCGGGGTAGAAGAGACTTCGGGAATGTCCTTGCGGTTGTATTCTTTTCGTGTTCCTTCAAGGCCTTTTGGACATGCTCTGCAATGCAATCGTTGGTATCGATGAGTTCTTCCCAGCAGCGAGTCATGGTTCTGCCATTCTTGTAGTAATCTTCCTCGAGGCGTAGAAGATCATCGAAATATTTTGCACTATGAAGGTCAGTGGTTAAGGCGTCTACCGAAAAGGCAAAGTATTTTACTTCTCAACAACCATGCCCTGCAGCTCATCGAGCACCTGCTGGAAAAGTTCATCTCGACTGCGCTGCACTTTTTTTTTGGCGTTCCTGGATTTGTCCGAGATTCCTCTGATAATAGCCTAGTAATATGGTCAGTAATACTGATGTACAACTCGAGTGATCGACGAAGTACAGCGTGGATTTCATTGAGTACCTGTGAGAACGTGAGTATAACAGTGAAATGACTGAGTGCAAGGACAATTACCCCCACGATATCTTGTAATCCAACTTCATCAGTGGTGTGTTTGTCCGCTGAGGTATCAAGGTGCAACATAGGCAAGGTTATTGACATAGCATAGCATACCTTGCAGTAACTTCGATTTTTGTGTTTGGATTTGATTGGCTAGTCCGCTTCCCATGTTCACAATTCCTGTTCTTGTCGGTATTTTGAGGGGAGAAAGGGTATTACTCTCTGACACCCAGAAGGATTGATGGTTTCTTAGTGTGTTAATGAGAGATCAAAGAGTTGGTATCTCTGTCCGCAAGAGAAGCACGTAACTGACCTCGATGGACTGGCTCGCGTCTTCGACTTGACTTTTTCGTCCAGAACGTACTCGATAGGTGATGCAAAGGTAACGCTTCGACGTCTGGGTCGTGGAGGTGTGACAAAGGGAGATTCTTCTGGAAGGATCTGGCCGGACTGGTCGGGAGTCATGAACTTTGTCTGAGTACTATTCGCCTCTGGCTGCAAAAGTTCCATGGATGTCTTGTGTAGCTTATTCTTCACCCCGGCCGGGGGGTCATCAGTAGTGAGATCAATTGTGACGATTTCCGTAGGTGTTGGTTGCACGATTGGTCGAGATAACTGGTTAATGATGCAAAGTTAGTCTGTCGCAGCGAAATACCATCACCTACCTTCATGGGATCCTCACTGTCGTTCGCGCAGGGTGAGTGTTCGACAACTTCCCGATCCTGGCAAATATCACTGTACACGCTACAGGGGTCGGGCGTAATGTGTTGATAGTCTTTACTCTCTTCGTTTTTGGCATAGAGTTGCTTATGCAAAAGTTGTGTAGTATCCGGGGCGGAACCGACTTGTTGAGCAATGACAAGACCCCTTTGCGATTCTTCGACAGCCGTGACACTAGGTTGGCGGGGAAGGGTACTGCTGGCCTACGCACAGATAATTCGTGATAAGTCAGATGCGAACCTGAAGAGCTGACCTTCAGAGTTTGGCGAGGTAGGGCCATCTCTGGAGTAATATTTTCGTTACTTCTTAGCTTCGTCGAAGGCTATCGAGGAGCAAATGATGTCACATTCAATGTGAGCTTATGAAAGAGGCGTTACTCACAACATGACTACCGGCTTTCGGAAGAGTGGTGTCCGTGATCACAGTCGATGTGGACGTCATACCTTGACAGGTAGTACCTATGCTGGTGTCTTGCAGAGAACGACTGCAGATTTGTCCACATCTCATTTTACAAGTTGACCTACCATCTGCCTTTTTCTCTTTTTGGGTCTTGCCATACATACCGTTGGCCCGGCTTCCACCTGTTGTCGCCTGCCTCCTTTTGATCCTCGATGACTTACGTGTCCCTTGGCAGCTCTGAGGGAGCCCTGGAGATCCATCAACACGGAATGCAGTAGTACCGGGGCCGCGACCGGATCCTGTGGCCACTTTTGTGCGTCTCTTCACTCTCGGGATAGAAATGGCTTCTGGCAACGTCTCGTCGGATTTGTCCTTGTCGTCCTTGACCCCAAGGCTATCATCGCGGCGCTTCTTGCGAGGTATGGATTCATCGTCGACCTCGATGACGGCGATATTCGGAGAGTTAATGGTCTCTCTTTTACGGCGGCTCCCAGCAATCCTGGGTGGTGTGCTCGTGTCCCCCGTGATCTTGGTACGCGAACGTACTTGTTGGCTAGCACTAGAAGATGCAATAATGTGTTCGGTGCACTGCCCAAGCTTGCCCTCTGTGGGGTTCAACTCTGTTTGGGGTTGCCCTTCTGAGGTAACGACGAGTTTCGTGCGAGAGAGGGCGGCTCCATCAACACCAGCTTTTTTCAGCGTGTCTTCGCTTGCAGAATTCTGTGAAGCGGCAGACAGACCACCAATGATTTCAGTACCGAGGGGGGCCCTGGCATTCGATCGTGGTTTCGGAGAGACATTAATCTGGGTACTAGACGAAGAACCAAATATCGGGGAATCCGAAGCCAACAGTGGCTCCCCTAATCGAGAAACCTCTTCCGTACGGTCTCCATTTTTCAAGGAACGGTCAAAGGATGCGCCAGTTTCCACGACAGAGGTAACGTTGGTACTTCCCTTCACCGGTGTGCAATCAATCTTCGAACATGTCCGCTTCAGATCTTGGTTGCAATGCGTAGATGATGCTGTCGCCGCCCGTTCATTGATCGTAGGGTCGTCGGGTTCGAATTCGGAAATTTCTGAGAGCTCCGAATCGTCACCATCGCCAAACAAAGTCGAGTCCCCCGGTAGGGAAGTTGAGAGATTCTGTGTGGGCTTGGACGTTCCACTCGCAGATGAAATCAATGCAGTACTGTGTGAACTGACAGGACCATCTTCGCACACCGCGGACTGGAGGATCTCTGGGACTGGCTTTCCATCCTTGAAAGCAGGCTCCGGAACAGAAGTAGGAGAGGAACACATGTCTCCAGCCCGAAGCACCGGGGTGGCCTCAGACATGGCTAAGTCTTCCATATCTGTTTTGTAAACTAAAGGGGAAAGCTTCGTCGACGAGAAAAAGTTATTAGAAACTGAACTATACCTTGATTAACGTGTTGGACTTTACCCTCGAAACTCGCTGTTGGAGGTATCGGGGAACTGTCATTTATGAAATTAAACCCAGAGCCAATTGAGACACTCTTGTACGTTCTCTTCGCTCTCGTCAGCGGGTTAAGAAAGCTTAATTTTCCCTGTGGCCAATGAATAGAAGCTCGCGTCACAACAGATGTTCTTACCACACCACGACGTCGTAGCGCTTCCATAAACCTGCCCACTACATCATGTTGCAAGAAGAATTTTGCGTAGAGGTGACTTTCACCGGGAGAGTCCATTTTGACATTAGTAACTAGCGGCGGAGACGTCAAATAGACCATTATTAATACTCTTCCTCTGGGGACATTTTGGTTCGAGTTATCAAGCGTGATCGTTCGGATGTGGGAGTATGGCACTTGAAGGCTTTCACATTGGTCATCCTATAAAGTAAGGTTTCAATATGAAGATAGCGAACCGTAAAAGTGCCTACATTTTCAAAGACGATATTCGCAAGGAATGCTTGTCTGTCCATGACCAACCTGTCAGTCGCAAGTGGCTGGGGAAAAACCCGCCCACAGACGACTATTTCGTCGATGGAGAAGGGCTGTGGGCTGTAAATAGATGAGCTAATACCAGAGTCTCGCCGCACCATCAACTTACTAAGTAATATCACTTCGTGCGAGCTGGTCAATGATTTGAGCCGCAACATCATCCCAGTGTTTTTCATTCGTCTTTTGCATGATCTCGAGCAATTCCGCATGACATTTGAATAGCTTCGGGGAACCAAATACTTCTTTCACAAACTTAGCCCTTTTGGACTTCCCTTGGGAAATGGGAGGGAGCAGGCGAGCAAATAGCATCAAAAGTGCTTCGAGGGCTAGGTAATCTGGTAGCCATTAGAACAATCTATATCCGAAAGAAGTGACTCCCAACCTCTTGTTCGGGATATAACAGCCCCGAGTCTTTCACTGTCGGGCTTCCACTTAGATTTGATATTGTGCATAGCGAGATAAAATATTATATTACCCGCCAAGAACAGTTTTATCATGAAGCGCATTCCAAACCGTAACTTGTCTCGCAGCAGTTTCTGTCAATGTGTTATAGGCCTGAAAGTCGTTCATATCAACAGTGCAACGCATATATGCGACTTGAACAATCTCCTTACAGATAAGCAGAGCGATATACTGAATACTGAATGCCCCTGGCCGGGGTCATGGAAAAAGAATTCGCAGACGACCCGATTCAGGACCTTCCAGACTGCAACATCGGACTGAACATCGCCTGGTGATTCTGAGCAACGCTGATCCCTGTATGAGAGAGATATACGCACTACCATCTTTCTGATCCAGGAAGTCCTGCGGGTCATCAGTAATACGTATTTGTGGCCATTCTGCAGGACTTACAAGGAGACCAGATAAGATTACTTCTGCAGTTGCATTCCATGCCGCACTCAGTTTCGTTCCTTCAACATCGTGTGTGTCACAAAGTCTTCCTAACACCGTAGAAAGCACAGAGCAAGAGAGCTGCAACGCTGGCTGGAGACAAACATTATACAACGGAAGTAGCGGCTGTCGCAGTATGGTGGAGAGTTTCTGTATCACCTGCACCGAGGGGAACGAGGAATCCTGCGCGAGGACTGTTCAAATACGGAACAGGAAAGCTCACGCATGCATACCAAGAGAACGAGATAAGGTGCAAGGTGATTGAATGCATCCTGTACGTGCTTTTCGACGCCCTTGTTTTTTAAAGCTTCTTTAAGTGAGTCAACAGCGTCTGTGATGGTAGGCATTGTAAAACAGGCGCGCCCAGTGTGATGTAAAGCGCCTATGGTGACATTACCTGTTACTTTCCATCACGTGATGAGTGATTTTTATCATGTGATCAGTACGCGGAGTTCCAAAGGATACGACGCGTATAAGGGTGGTGCGTCAATTGAGCAACGTTCATCTTCGTCTCGTGCCGCATTTTTCAAATGGAATACCTGGAAGAAGAAGACATAAAGCCGATGACTTTAACGGAAGACCTGCCTGACGACAAGAACTGGTTTATTGCAGCTCAGGGTGTTACCAAGCTCAAGCAGTCAAGATACGAGGATGTTTGGCCTGAAGATGTGCACGCCGCGTTCATGGAAGGTTAGTTTACCCCACTTTATCAATCTACCATTCTGCGATAACGCTTAGCCATTGCCCTCTACCCGCCGATGGGTAAACGGCGTCTCAAATACTACCGAGTATTATCTGCGGATCAAAACGAGCGTTTCTCGGACTCCAGCAAGGCCAAGTCTTTTGGTCGTTGCCAGCTCATCCAATCATATATTCTGGAGAAAACGGGAAAAAATCGTTCGAGGAAGCAGGTTTCGAGTCATCTCCAGAGACTAAAGAAGCTCCACAAGGACAACCCTGCCAGTTTGTCTCTTTTTATAATTGTCACGAGTTGGCACTTAATTTCCTTTCTTAGCGCGCCCCCTTTTCTCAGAGCGTTCTCACCCTCCTTCAGAGCATGTTATACCCTCTCAAGATATCTCTGCCAATATCTCTTCTAGCACCCGCCACCTCAAAAGTGATTACGATCTTACCATCAACCTTCAGAGTATGGATACCAACACCAATAACTTCTCTACGTTCTCCTATACCTCGGAGGCTCCGTCCCTTGGTGCTGGTTTATGCAGCGCAAATGCAATCGACCTGCCGACATATCTTTACAGCCAGCCTTCCTGCATCTTCTCTCAGGATTTTCTTGCATCACAGCAATACCCGACTGCCGACAGCTGCGACTACCTCTCCCAGCTGCAAAATCAGCTACCATTCAAAGATGCGATGAATGGGGTGCCTCGAATCGGTTCAGCATTCAATGCTTCAGCGTCTTCGATGTCAACGCGCTGTCTCGCTTCAAGACGTCGACAAGTGGACTTGGGTCCAACACCACACCTTTTTCGTACGATTCATTCTCCTGGATTCCAATCGACACATCAGTGGGTTTCTCATGGTGGCCTGATGGATGGTTCCTGCAATTCTCCCCTTAACCTATCCCAAGATATTTTTCATACGTCATCCTATCCTCTTCATTTGACGGAACCCGACAAGCAGCGACTGGACCCTGGTCTCTCGTCTGACTTGATGTGGCCACAACATCCTGCCATGTCTCTTGAACCCAGAGATGGAACCTTTGGTGAGGTCTGCTTGCGATACCCTCCGGCAACGTACCGGTACAATCTCGCCTATCCGGAGATGAGGGACTACCTTGACGGTTCTTACGGTTCTCCGACTCAGAGTAAGGAATCACAGCTACCGAGAGGAATCCCTTACTCCTATGCGTTTACAACTCCCGCGATCGTGACTGAGAACGTTTCAAAAGGGAGCACCGTCGATTTCCCTGGGTTAGAGTCACCCGAGAATCTTGTTTTACCTCTCATATTCAGACCGACACCCATTTATCCGACCTCGTACGCTCACCCGGACAGGCACTGCAGCCAGACGGTCCTCGGTCCCTAATTCTCAACCAACGGTCGGCAACTCTACTCTAGACGTCTCGATAAATTTTCAGTGTTTTATAGTATGTCATTCTCATATGTTCTGTCTAGGACAATACTGTAGCTTTAGGCCTGATTCGCATTACATTATCACCAAGTCTTGTACCGTGTAGTACTTACTATAACAGCTTAATCGTTTAGTACACGTGTGTAATCCTATATATAGTAGACGCACTCGAGACGTGGTTGCCTTCGACTACTAGGACTGCTCACTGCACTCACCTGCATTCTCATCGAGGACTTCACTATCAAAAGTGAACCAGCAACGATGCCACAGAAAAATGCAAGGCTCTCCCTAGCCTCGCTCAAGGTAGCATTCGTGCTTTAAGGGGCTAGTGACTGCAATGTTACTGACGAGGATGGTTTGATGGTGTCAGGCGCCGAGAATCAAAAGGCAAGAATTGCGCAAGGTCTGTTCGTTTTTCTCACCCAGATGCATCATCCTGATTGATCACTACAGTACTCTTGGTTACCTGATGTCTTCCGAGTAAAAGGCAGTGTACGTCGAATAGTCCATATGTTGCCACTTCCGAGTCCATGTGTCTAAGGTCGACTCGGACGCGTAGATTATACCCCGTATCTTCGGACCTGTCTTTACGGTGACGGTGTTCGCCGTCATTATCGAGTTTGCAAGGTCGCGGGGACATAAAATCGAGCTCGCGAATTCAGTAGTTCCTTTACTCTCAGTTGTGGTGCGTTCGCCATTGATTTGCGGGCAGATAACCTTCCCATAGACTGAACTTCCCTCCCAGGTTGGCCTCATTCTGGTATTCAGGTGAGTCGCCACATTCTTTGCCTGCCCGTCGTGAGAGATCGAGCGTAGCCTGTACCAGAAATAGGTGCGTTTGACTAAAAATGCGCTGATTAATACTTGAAGAACGCTGACCCATACATAGTACTTCTTATGATCGCTATTGGGAAGGCAGAAGATGTTTTGCGACTCTCTTGTCCAACGTACGACATTGCTTACGACATTCACCCTTTTTCTCAAATCAAAACATCAGGTTCGGAATCTATCTCGCTTGCTTTGGGTTCATGTCGCCCTTCCTCCCGAAAACGTCCTAGGGAGCACCCAAGCCAGAACTCCGGATCCACAACTCACATACGTTGAGGTCAAACGCCAGAAGATCGAGACATTGCGCTATTGCCTCAGCTTTGTCTATGCAGTAAAGCACTACCTCCGTGGAGAGGATGGAGCTGATTATGACGACTTGACCGGAATTTTACCACCACATTTCTGCGCACACGGTGATTTAGGCTATACCACAAACCACAGTTACACTGCAACAGCGCAAGGTTCTGATAGCAGCAGTCGTTCTGGGGATGCTACGAAGAGGATTAAGCGGAAACGCAGCAAGAAGAGTTCCCAAACTCAAACTCCTGGTTCCACCACTCCTCTATTGGGTGATTCTCACAGAGTTGTCGAGTTCCACCCATATGCCGATCATATTTCGATGCCACTCCCTTTAATGTTCGTATTTCGAGATCTCATCATCTCGGTGTCATACTGATTTAACACTTCTGATAGTATCGCCCATGAAATAACGAGCGCCATATTTAGGTTCAGAAGGGAAGGTTTGCTGGAGACAGTTGGTCCCGCAGGTAAGAGTAGTGCCCCACCCCGTGCTTGGATTAATTCTTACATGCTCAAGGGGCGAATGCGATGAATACATTGTAAGTTGTACCTCTTGGCTGCTTTGTCGAATGCTAAGAAATAACCTTGCAGGGTCCAATCCATGGTTGATCAGATGACGTGTATGGAGCGGATCGCCAATTCCCCCATTCCTTCTCCCTGTCAGTTTTCTGTATCATGCTTTGTAGGTGTCTCGTCTAACCATACGCCGGTAGATGGAATTCACCTCAAACAATGTGTGATGTTGTACCTTTTTGCTTTACCTCTCACACTCATGGGTGACCTGGGCTGGAGGACAATCCCGATTGTTACTGTGGTTGCATTCACATTAATGGGGATTGAAGGAATTGCAGACGAGATTGAGATGCCGTTTGGTGAGTATATTCCAGAAGTTGTCCCGCACCTCGCTAACACATGGATAAGGCCGTGACCCGCATGATTTACCCCTTGGTGAGTACAAGTGTGTCTCTAGTCGCACCAGCCATTTACTTGGTGTTGGCAGATACCTACTGCAACGATCTTAAAGAAGAGGTGGAGTAAGTGAACACGTGCTGTTGCCCGAGGCTCTATATCTTATTTCGTATGGTACAGATATATTATCGAAAGATTGGCAGAAGGTGGCCATGGTACAAGTGAATTTGACGAAGGGGAAGGCGATGACTGACATGATATTCGTTTTGGAGTCACTCGCTATCCCACTACGTGGATTTGATAGCTTAGATTTCACTGAACTATGTTACCCAAATGACGAACTCTAACTAAACTCGGGGGTACAAAATTCTCCTGGGCCATATGGCTGTGAACAACAAATAAGTAAATGGAGACTGCCCGACATATCCACAACAAACCTTAGATGTCAATGCAGTCAATCCAGCAGAGTTTTCACTGGTATGCCGCCCGCTCTGCGGCCCGGGCCTAGGTACCTCGCCTCTTCTAAATGCATCAAGTACCTTTTTTGTAGTTGCTGGGGTGAGGTCCTCCTTGTCTACCATCAGTACATAGTCTAACTCCAACTCTCAAGACGTACATAAAAATCGTCATTAACGACCATCATAGGTGCGTTGCTGCAAGCACCCTGACACTCGACTTCGATTACGGTAAACTTGCCATCCTTGGTTGTTGCCCCAGGCTTGATCCCGCCGAGATGAGAGCAGACAGTATCGAGAATCTCTGTTGACCCGCGCAACATACACGGCGTGGTGGTGCAAACTTGTACAAAGTTCTTTCCGATGGGCTCCCTAGACACACGCTGTGACGTGACGCCCCCCGAGGGAGTAGCGATGCAAATGCGGCGCACCGGTTAAACATGGTGTAGAAAGTCGCGACCTCGTAGACGCGCATGGGTGGCATTTCCAGGAGCTTCGCAACGTAGTTCATGACGCTGATGCTGGTCCATCCTTGGTTTTGTCCCTGACCAAGATGGAGGAGGGGGATGACAGCACCCTTCTTGTATTGTGGAGGATACCGGGATATAATTTCCTCCGCTTTCTTCAAATTATCCGGGGTAAATTCGAATGGTATCTGAGGTCAAAGACATTTGCCTGGGGGTGTATTGGCACGGAACGTGAACAGCACACCTTCGGGTTGTTATATTCGGTGTCCCGGTGCTGGCACGGAAGTTAGCAAACTATGACGCAGGCTGGATTGATACTGACCACGAAAAGTGCATCTGAGCGCCTTGGCAGTGATGTGGATATGCACCGCCGGGTCATCGTGGACCGCAAGGCCGCTGTGGAAGTGAAGAATTTGGCAGCGAACATGAGTTCAGTCACCGGAAGACTTGATTGGCAGCTGAAGCGCTGAAGAACAGGCCTCTAACTAGTAACTAATATTCCCACATTCCTCAACTAGTAGTACACTGTAACCTTGCCTTTCACCTATGCAGACTCCCCCGGGCCATTCTTCCGGTTCATCATTTCAGGTTACGTCCACCATAGAACGGCGCCATCTCGACGTGATTTGATCGACTTTGAGAAGCACACCAGCCGTGGCTCTTCGTAGCTCAACTTCGTGTATCCCGCCTACACCCGCGACTTGAATACCTTTCTCAAGCATACTGAATACCTGTCCGGCCCACTCTCCCGTCCCGATCAAGAGTGCAGTATTTTCTAGTCCGAGCGAATGACCACCGTCAACCTCGATGCAGCCATCTAGGACGACCAATGCAAGGTTAAGAGCTGACGTTAGGACAGATGCCTCCTTGTTCTTGCCGTATTCTAGCGAACCGCCGTCATCATCCGTATCTTCATCCGCTGGTCTAGCAATTCGCCTGGACCCTAAGGCGACCGCAAGCTCCAGAGTGTTCGGTGCGATGACTGCAAGCCATTGTGGCGCATTCTGAGATGTATGCACAAGAATTGCCATGGCATGTAGGAACGTTGACAGAATGAGAGGATTTAATATGAGACCTGTCCCCGCGCCATGATATTGATATAACACATCAAGTTGTGCAGTTCTCTCCTCCCGTGTTTGTTCATCCCGAAGGAATGTCCAGAATCTGTTGACTAAAGGCATGATGAACCATTCGGCAGCGATACTTGTGAACGACATTGCGCTTGTTGGATGCTGCGATAAAGTTTTGTGATGGGCCGAACCTACTTCGGTGATTTTCGGGGGCTTTCGGATCCGTAGCTGTCTCTCCCGGACGACCTCAGGTACCTTGTCAACTGTCGCTTCTTGGCTCTTTTCGATGGCTGCCTTGGTGATATTGCCGAGAAGGGGCTGGAGAGCATTGTGGGAGCTTGTGGCAATGTATTTTTGATGCAAAACAGGCGGCAGTTTTTTGCTTGGGAAAGCAACCCGTTCAGCCGGAAGCGGTTGCAAAGTTGCGGGAAGTGACGCTATTTCTCTGGCTCCGAGTGCTAAAGCATTCAGCATCACTGAACGTTGGTCAGATGAATATTGGTTCTTAAAAAACTCCTCGATAATGCACCTGTGGTACTTCAGAGAGGATAGTAAAGGGTTGGTTGGAAACGTACTGAGCAGAGACGCGTGGGCAGCATGCCACCAACGCTACTGCGACTTGCTGTCTCTTGTTGTCAAAATCATCAAGATCAAATTTATTGCTAAGGGAAATAAAACCGTAAACGAGGTCGGCGGCATTTTCCGCTCCATGGCAGGTGAGAAGATTGGTGTCATGACGAGTAAAGCCGAGCTTACCCAGTTCCGTCCCATAGTCTCGTTTCCTCCGAATTAGTTCCTCTCCGATATTCAAGGCCATCTCAAGCTTGTCCGCCTCCTGGTTTTCCTCGGATGACTGAACTCCACTGTTTCGAACCAGCCCAACTAACTGGGTGAGGTAGACAGGGCGAAATATCTTCTTTTGACCGACGCGAAGAGTGGGGTCTTTCTCAATCTCCCGCAGTTCCGACGGTGTGGGCGATGGGGAGCGTGAGGACGAAGAAGCGTAGCCGGTCAAAGAATCGTCTGAATCGTAGTCAGCAATGCTTCGCACTAGCGTACCAGTCTCCGTAACAGACTGTGCGACTGGCGTTGGCACCACTTTCGTGGGCAGATGGTGACCTGGTTCTGCATTACCCTCTTGAGCAACTCCTTCTTTGTGCCATGGCTCGAAATCAATATCTCTCTTGGAGCTGAGTTGCCTGACACGTCTAGCCCACACCCTATCTTCGTCATCGCCTTCCCAATCGTCGAAGTTCAAGTTCTTGCCAACCCGGCCAGCCACCACCTCAGCCACCAGCATGCCACATCGACGTACGCTGACATCCTGGTGGGTGATATAGGCACCCACAGCAGAGATGAAGGGAGGAGAAAGTGTAATCGACGTTACTTCACTGGAAGACGGAGGAAAGTGTGTTGCAAGGAGAAGAAGTAACATGGAGACATCTGAAAACATATTTACAATGTGCTAAATTATATGTTGCAAGCTGGAACGCACATCGATGTCGAGAAAGCAGAGCATGCTTAATGTGTTCTGAAGCGCTCCATACATCAACTACGCGAGAGAGAAATGCTTCTTGTGCTGTTACGTCGAAATGGTCAACATTTACCAAGATGATGTAGGAAGACGACAGAGATCACTACCTTGTGAAGATGGTGCGACACTCGCTAACCAGCAAACAAAGACGCGAGAATGATTTTCATTCCAATTTCGAGCCAAAATAACAGAGATCAAAGTATCCCAGAGGTCATCGTGAGGGCCAACACCGCCGACCACGTGGTGTAGAAGGGCCGCCTCTTGATGTATGATACCCCTGTCACGGGCGGATGCACCCAACACCGGTTCCAGAGGAGTAAGTGATGAAAACAGGGACACGAGGATAGCCTGTTGTGTTATCACAGATGGCATCAACACTATTGCGCGGTTCCAGAGTCTCTGGTACGATCTATTCTCTTCATCTTGGAGTCTATGTCGGAGGGTCGGCAATATGGAGTGAAAGAAAGAGGACTGCGAAGGAGATGGATGTTCCGAGCTTGGGAACGCGCCGATATGTACAAGTTTTGAGAAGAGCCGAATCAAAAGAGACAAATCCTCTGCTGATTAAACACGTAAGAATCCAAAGGCCATGTGCTAGATAAAAAAAAAGATACTGGCCTGCAATCTCACGCTTTGACATGGTATAGATAAGAAGTTCAGTACGCAAACTTAGGTTGTTGTAGTAATGAGGCAGGCTGAGGTCGGTTGGAATGCCTTGTCCCTTGAAAGCGTTGGCTAACTTGGTGGGTACAGCAAAAACATTCCGAAGGCAATCATCCCAGCTAATGGACCTCCTCGCAGGGTCACGGACCGTGCACACCGCACGGAAAAGCCTATCGACGGGATATTCCTTCGTGAGTTTCAGCAACAAGTTTACACACCGCTGGTGTAACGAAAGGGAGAGTATGGTCGAGTACGCGCATAGAGCCACGTCGCCGGCAGAAGAAGAAGCGTTCGAAAATGCATCTGGACAAAAGTATTGCAGTATCAATGCGGAGCAGCCCTGCTCCTCCAAGATCGTTTCCCACGTAGGCAGGATCGACTGCAGCAGAGTGAGTTGGATTGCTGGAAACACCTTGACAATATCAATCGGCGTATCTTCGCATGACAACGCATTAAACTTTATGAATTGTGGAGGCAACAAGTTTACTCTGGCGAGTGGCAGACACAAGAGTGGAAGCAGTGTCTCGAGTTCGGTTATTTGGGTCTGGAGTTGAGTGGTAACGTCTTGCAATCGTGGATTGGGAAACATGTCGTATTCGAGTCTTGTACATATCAAACGTAGTATACTCAGGCAAGTTTGAAGGCACAATAAGTATACACAAGAGCAACAGAAACGTCTATTTAAATTTCTTGCCGACCACCCTGAAGGCTCCGTTGGTCATCACTTGGGCAGTCTCGCCCGTCTGAACCCAGCCTTCGTCCTTGCTGTTTGTGTCACCATTCAGTGGTACACCCACGGGCGGTCCGCGCACGAGTAGCCTCCCCTTGGGGTCATGGCCATCCTCAATTGCCGCATCGTCCACGCCAACAAGTTTGACTTCAACGTTGATGCTTGGCGCGCCAACGTGAGCCTGTTCTCCGTTTGCAGAAGGTAATGATTGGAGATCAAAGGCATGCGTCGCAAACACAGGGCCACTTGTTGATGCGTGGATGTGAGCATGGATGAGTGGGATGGAGAAGGCAATCCGCGCCGGTGTCAAAGCTTCGTTCGGGAATGGATCTGTGAAGGGCACAACCTTTGTCAGCATCCGTATCATGATAACAGGGAGATATTCACCCCCACTGATGACAGCCGCCTTCAATGAACCTGCTATACGTCCCATAACATGCTCACGAGCCCCATCGAGCACAACACGGTCCCACAGACTCTCCTTACTCAAAAAGCCTTCAGCTAGTGCCGCCAATTTGTGTCTCCACACAATGGGGTAAGCAAACGACAATTTCTTGGCACGGGAAAGAACTGCAGTGGATAAATCCTGTACGTGATTAGAATGAACAAACAATACTGTAGGTGTCGGTATCGGTGGCTTCGTCGCGGAGATGATATCTGCGATGTTACGCGACGAACCAGCCGACTCGACATCAGCACGATACATGCGGGTCGAGTCACATGTAGCAAAAGATGCGCATTCATACAGTGCGGTGTATGCAATGGCTCGCCCAAACGGAGTACTGAGAGAATGCCCGGAGACGATGGTGTCGAGAGTAGATAGGGCTATGGATGGTGGGAAGAGTGCCCTGATGGCTGTAACACCAGACGTGAAGTTTAAGTGGGTAAAGCGTACTCCTTGCAAGTCCCCAGAAGGCGTTTCAGAGAAAGCCAGGGTAACGGGTTGACTGGGGCCTGAAATAGAGGGTCCATGGATAGGATAGTAATTTCAAAGCGATAACTTACGAACTGGAGGGATAACTATACTAGTGGCTTGGGCACCATCGGCCTCGACTTGGGCCCAGTCTATAATCTGAACATCCTGGGCCGCCTTGGGTTGGATAGTGTTCGTTTGTCCTACTACGATGATTTTATGGTCGTGTTCTTTTGCATCATAGATGAGTTCGAGGAGGTGAGGTAAGAAATCTGCGTCAACAATGATGGCTGACGGGGGGTGGACTTCTAAAACTTGCGAGAGAAGTTTCCGTGAACTCAAAGTGATAGAGACTATGGAGTGCTTTGCAAGTGCGAGGTCCGCAATGACAAACTCTGCATATATTCATATTGAGCTCACGAGAATGGTGATAGCAAACCAACATACCTAGACCATCATTCAGAAGTAGTAGGACATTGGATTCTTCAGGAAGAAGGCGGGAAATGCCAGAACCGAAGGCAGCAATACGCTCGTTGAGTCTGGGATTGGTAATCTACATGGCAAACTCAAGGTATTGTTTAGAACATACATAAAACCACTTACTTTAGTCGACCACAGTGTCCTCGGTGACTCGATTTGGGACTTGACGAAGTCATTGACTAGCTCTGCATCCTTGTCGGGTCTGACAGGAAGCTGAAAAACAATGAGATAATTGCCCTCGTATGTCAACACAAGGGTCGACATACCCTGCCCATAAGTCCAGTGCCATAGTTCCTGTAGATGGCGCTCTCAGTGGGATGTCTTACGCGGCCGACGTCACTTTGTCTTCCGAGCAGGATCGGGTGCACGAGCGGTTGAGGCTTGTACAGGTTCTGAAGCAGAAATACGGACACGCCGATGAAGCCCAAGAGCACTGTCAAGTCGTCAGTGACGAGGTAGTCTGAAAACGACATATTTTTGTCTCCTGGGTGGTGGCAAAGCGGGTGAAACCTTACCAGTGCGCGCCGTGGGTATTGTCCTCGCGAGGGAATTTATTACTTTATTTGGCATCGAGTGACGTTGAGCCCCTTTCAAGTTCATCATGTCCGCCACATTTGACGCGTCTAATGTGATGCATTGATGAGTGCCCATGGAAAATTGCCCGCCGGGTGATCCTATCAACCCAGATTCTTGGAACCTTGTGCAACTATCCCTCTTCTTTATGACTACCACAAACGTCAAACAGCTGCTAGAAACCGATCAGAATTTCCAAAAAAATCCTCGTTACAACATGGAACAGCCAAAATTACAACAAGGTTCTAAAAGACCTACGTGTCTCTTCCGAGTTTATGACGGTTCCAGAGGAGTCAAGCTCATAATCCCCTAAATAGAAATCCTTCGCGCTAAAGCTAGTGTCCCTTCGGCCTCACCACAAGGTGTGTTCCGGTCTCGTATTCTGCTCACCACTTCTTTATGCTCTCCAGTAGCCGGGGGTGCTCTCTTGGAAAAGGAGAAGCAGAAATGACTGTCTGCGATGTTGCTTCCTTATCGAGGCGTTGCCGTCGATGCTTTTGCACAAATACCTCGAACAGAATGAACGCAAATTTAACACGATGCACATCAAACAAGGGTAATAATTATCCGAGATGTTATTCTGCAGTCCAAAGCTCCTTCCGGAACAGGAAAGACACGCACCGTCTTGGAGGTCCTCCAAATCATTTCATTAACATCATTTGTGGTCGAGCGCTGATGCTGCTTATATGGCTTGCTCACAGGGGCGTCTTATTATCATACACAAACCTTCGACCCGAGAGGGACAGATTTGGATACCCGCTTCGCGATGACATACTCTGACTAGACAATACGAAACTGAGAGCCAATATTTTATCCGATGCTGTGCTCTGTTCGCTGCAATTCTCAAGGTTATTGGAGACGACCTATCTACCCAGTTCACAAGTAGCCTGCAGCAGTCAAGAGCTGGAACACTGAGATGTACCAGATGGGGCCACCACGCCGTACTGATTTTTTCCGACGATTGCAGAACGCGTACAATGAAGTGTGTTTCTTAAACCTCTACCCTTGATCTGCTATTTGACATGATTGATAGATTACAAAGGATATTGTGACTGCACATACCGTCAATAACTCTAGCCCCTCGCTTTCGCCTAGTGATGCTGCTGAGATCAAAGTATCAGGATTCTTTGAACGCGTGTGCAGCAAGTTCGTGTCGTGTTTCTTACCGGGTTCGAAGGGCCAAAGCTGGTCATTGCGCTTGACGAGGTGCAAGATTTTAGGCGTTCGACAGTGATTTTTTGGATCACCAATTTGTATTCAGAGACTTGTGATGTTGGGAAATTTGGATACTTTTCGTGTCAACGATGTCCAAAGTCGCTAACTTTATGTCCCCAGAAGTATCATGTATGTGTCTTCTCCACTTCTTTCTCGTTTCTTTCTTCAATTCTGCTGACGAGGCTCGCAGCCAACTTTGGTCAATTAATATTCTCGCCATTTTGTGAGATGGGATGGGTCCAGTATGCCCTAGCACCTGATGAAGTCCTGCCTGGTGGGGTTGCCAAAGTAAGCAATATCTTACGATGTGGTCTCCCTCTGTGAGTCCTACTTCCCATATTATATGAGTGCGGCCCATTGCTAACTCCATGCTAATAGTTGATGGTTTCTAAAGGATGTGCTCAAATTGAACAGGATTTTCAAACTTCCATCACGAAAGCTGATTGCGGGGTTAGAGTACGATCCATTTGATCCTCCGCAGGCACGTGTGGTACTCGGTCAGAAGTTTTGCCTCAACATTGCTCTTGATCACCGGGAAAGTGCTTGGTTCATTGAATCATTTATTGCAAGCCACCTCCGCGTGATCCTTGCAACAACGGATGATCACATACGGTGTTATACTAACTACTTCCGAACCCTTCTTGTCATGCGCTGCAGCGTATGTGCTCCACGAAAATGCTGACTCAGTTGGAACAATGTTGAATACGTTGAAGGACAAGGTTGACAGTGGAATGATTGACATGGATCAACGCGGCGGGCTAGTCAGTTACTCTGGATATTCGCTAAAGATCTGTTCGTGATCAGCGAGAAGCAATCTCGGGAACCTTGGTCATTCCCAAGCTTTGATACGGAGCTATTTCACTGCAGCATAATCCCTGTGGTCGACTTTTTCAAATTCGTCTTTGGCTCTTATCCAGGCTTGCGCACTCACCTCGGACACTGATCGGTTCTTGGATGGCTATGATTCCAGGGTGTTCAAAGCGCTGGGATACCTGGTTCAGCGGCAGGAGAAGGCTGAACCAGAGCGACCAGTTGCAGAGTATTTGCGAGCGAAACTGAAATATGACAACTCTGCTGAAGCGCGATACATAGAACGGGAAAGAGGTAATCGCTCCCCTCTGATACCTTTGAATCCCTGCTAAGACTCACCCCAAAGTGTACCTTACCAAGAAAATGGAGCCAACCCCGCGGTGCGTTCGTGCAACACCATCTTAAATCATACATTTCGCGAAACCGACTCAACTGATACGTGTTTTAGCTACCAAAGAAACACCAGAAACACAGCAAGAACAAAAAGGCGCCCAGACAAGTAGTGAAGAAGGCGCCCAAGCAGGCCAGATGCGACGAGGTAAAGGTGCCTCGTCTCCATCATCTTTCCTGTTTGTTTGTCGACACCGTTCCCCCACCCTCTCCCCCTCTTTCGATCCTGCCAATCTCGAACGGGGGTAGAGAGCTTTCAGGTCGAGCGGAGGTGGCAAAGGGAAACGGGAAGCTAGAGGTCTCTGACCTTAATTCAAGCTTGATAATGACGAGGAAGCAATGGACACCGACGGTTCTGAACAAGTCTAGACGGTCATGGGGTGATGACACGTTACAGAGAAAACAGACAAGGAGAACTTAGTCTCCAGAGAAATATCATCGTAAACATAGCGGGCTTTGCCGCGCAGTCAGCCCTATATTATGCTTTAACAGTATGTAGCATGTATTGCGAGCATATCAGATCAGATGCCTTCGGACATATCGACTTTTCACTGGGAACTTCAATCCTCGACTCTGATCATGTCATAGGAGTTTCTCAATCATAATATTGGCCCATACGTTTGTCGGGCTGAACTTGCACTAATTTTGCATGTGCCTTTTCGTGTCTGAGACTGTGCTGACACCGCCCACTCGTACTTACTAGCATCAGCGCTGGGTGATATTGCTTCCTTGCAAATATCCACAACTTGAAGTTCCTGTGTCAAATTGCCACGTCACCGTAGGCAGCCCGATGCGGCCGTCCGCAGTCATCCTTTTGCTCCAATATAGATCAGATGATGTAAGTCACCAACACCCCTAACTAAATCAAGTTGTCCCGCTCGTTTCAGACGAGCAACCACCATGGTAAGAGGTACAAGGGCTGCTGAACCTGCAAAGAATATGCATACAAAGTCCCATCACTCTTCACATCCCCCTTGGACCGAGATGATCATGGTATGGGGAATATTCTCTATTCCTGATTTCATTACCTCAGACGATGCCTTGCCAGGAATGCATGACGACAACTCCAGACGGGATCAGGGACGGTGTGTCTCGCCCAGCAATCAAGAAGGTTGGCTCATCCTGTACGACCATTCCTTCTGGACTGAGTGTCTCTACTAAGTTCATTGATTCAAAATACCATCTACCCATGGATTCTGCCAGCGCAAGTCAACTCAATCGTGCCATTGGACATGGCACGCACACAGGCACCTTTTTTCTTCCCAAAGGTTGGTTTCCCATGCATTTGTGATGGGATTCTTGTCATGGTGTAACAGGTCCGTCGGGCAAGGTAAAATTGTCCCCTAAAAGAGCAAGCAAAACCGTGAAGGAGGTGTGTATGAATTCTCTCTGACTCTTTCTTCTGACTAACACTTACCCAAGAATAAGAAACCTCTTTCAGGGGGTGTCACATTAAAAGGGGCCAGAGAATCAGAGAAAGGTCCTATTTCCGCTACAAAGAGCGCAATGACCTCTCCCGCGGGGGAGCAACCTCTGAAAACCATACCGGCAACTAGGAAGTACACTTCTATGGCAAAGAAGGCCCGTGTGACTCCTTCAGGAAGAAAAGGGTTGACCAGGAAGGCCATCGCGAAACGAAATGGCTCCAAGCCTGTAAGTGTCTCCTCGCAAAACATTGATGACTTACAGACCATCTTCTTTAAGGCGTTTACTGGTTCAATAGCAAAGACTAGGTCTGCGACCCGGGCGGTCAAGTCAAAAGAACGTGCGAGTAAGTAATCGTACAATGTGAAATCCGCGAAGAGGTAGAGCGTTGCGCTTTGCTTGGAGTAGCGTCCTGACAATCAGGTTTCCAGAGAAACGGTTGTCCGTGTCAGATTTTTGAAGCGACGGTGACCGTGCGATATTGCCAAAGTCAAGTTATAGGCACGCTCTTTAGCGGTTCTCTGGATGGTTTCAAAGTGAGGAATCCTTGTAGGCATACGATTATTTAATAAGTTATATTTAAAAAGATTTGCGTGGGTGCGGCGAGAAGCGCTGAGAATTCTGTCGTCATGTATTTGTGGGGCATAAAAGGGTTGGACTCAAACGAGCAGTGCCACGGCGGCGTTCAGCCTCATGGGAGCGTAAAGCGGCTCTAGAGATCCGTGTGATTGCCGCGTTGAACACATACCCTGAACTGATATGATATGGAGTGGGTTTCGTGACAGGTTATGAGGGCTGGGAAGCGAAGGAAAAGGTCCGAGTGATACTGTGTCCGCTGTTTGAGACGGTCGGGGTCCTTGTGACAAAGACTCCGTACGATTTCTATAGGATGGGAATAGTTTAGTTTGAGCGGAGGAGGAGTACAGTAATAGATAAGAGTGAAATGATCGGAGAAGTGAACGCGGTTACGTGATACAATAACGTGACGTACGTACGCAGTAATTCCCAATTTGAATTTTTGATGGATTCGTGCAATTTTGGGTGTCACGTCGTCGGGCTCGTTACCCTCCTCCTCCCTTTGTCTTTCACCATCACCATCCCGCTATCCACCGACTCTTTCTTTACCCTGCTCATTATAATCCTTCTAAGAGCCTTATAGCCCACACTACCTTCGTTGGTCCAATACTAATGACAACAAAGTCCCTCTGACACATACATATCTCAACCCCTCCAGTGCCTCTATGCATAAGCCATCACCCCTCCATTCAAGCCCCTCTCAACACAATTATGGCACTCGCATCCGCAAGAATTCCGTCCTCAAGCCAAGTGCTCGTTTAAGACAAAGTTCACCTTCCCCGCATCCTGTTCCTCGCAGGATCAAGCCCGTCCCCGTCCCCGTCGCTCACCAGCCTGTCCCCCCCGCACCAGATTCTTGCGTCCCCGTCTTTCCCATCCCCGGTGTCATGCTTCACCCCGAAGATGCATCCAACAAGGTCTTTCACGCGATTGGTCGTTCATTCCTCTCAGTTGTATGTATCGTGTTGCATTTGCTATCGCTTATGATGCATCACACGTGCTGTTACTCATTCTAACATCCTACAGGACAATCGCGCCATGACAATCAAGGATCTGGCAGAAACGACCCTCAGATATGGTCTAATGTGCCAAAAGTACGTGTGCCTGTTTGTTTATCCCTCATTTAGCATTCGTACCCTCGAATTCTGCCTTCCTGCCTCTGCATTCATTGCTTTGCGTTATCTCATGTTGCTCACCGGCGTTCCTTCTCTTGATCAGCGTCTCCGCTGCATCTCAGGCTATCACCACCTACATTCGGAATCACATGGCGCGATGCGAGGTACAACAGGACCATCCACTTCTTCTTCGACACGTTTTATCTGGAACTCTTGCGGATGACGACCTCATTCCTGCACTACACAGCAGGATGGGTGGGTCAACTAATCTGAGCAAGTCTAGTTCGAAGGACCTGAAGGCCAATGACAAGAGCGCTGCACACCCTACGTCAGATACTCCTGAAGAACGGCTGACCAACTTTCGACGGGGCACGATGGTGTGGTACCTATCCAAGGCAGCAGGCGTCTCGTGTCCGTTTGCACGTGCTGGAATCCGCCTTTGCGAATATGGGAAGGAAGGAAGGAAAGCCGCGGCAGAATATGGCGATGAGTTACAACTATTGCCGAAGAAGCGCCCTAACCACGGCGAGACACGGTGTGGAGAGAAGAGGAAGAGAATAAAAAGGGAGCGTCGACGGGATTCCGACGGGTCTCGCGGTGGTTCGAGCGTTAGACGGGACAGCCACAGTCCTGCAATCGACAGTGGATATGGGGAACCTGGTACCGACTCCAGTGACGACGAGCGGCCCCCTAAAGTGAAATTAACTCTTCGTCTCCGACCATCTCTACCCTGTGTGCCCGGGAGGATAGATAACGCTTCCCGGTCGAGAGAGGTCGTCGACCTATCAAACGACGAGGATGGTTCTTCGTCCGAAGACGACAACGCTCGCGTTGATGATGTCGATGACGTCCAGATGCTACCGGACTCGCCCGAGGCGCCGTGGAGTCTTCCACCGTATCCGCGCAAGTCCATCTCCGTGCCGCGCTACACTCCAACTTGCGATGAACGCACACATTCGCCGACATGCTCGGATCAGCGTCGTGCAGCAATAGACGAGAGAAGGCGGTCACCATCTGTTCCTTGGAGTGCATCCCCCCCTCCTGACTCTGACCACGACGATTTCGACCTCGACTCGGACGTCGATTGGGACTCCTCGTCATTCTCTATCCATTCACCAGCACCAGCTCTTCAAGTCAAGGTTGAGACCACCGATGACCTCCAGCCGTTCAAGCATGACCCCACCGACATTCGCGGCATGCTAGATGCGTGGGAGGACCTCGACTGCGCGCCGATATCCATAGTGCCATCCGTTGCCCTCAAGCCATTGACTGCAGACGATCTGCGATTTGACCCACTGGAGCTTTGGGATTGGGAGTTTGAGAGTAACTGGACTGGCCCTCCAGAAGATCAACAGGATTTGCCGATTGTAAAAATGGAATCGGACCAGCATGGATATCCTGTCTCTCTTCCAACATTTGCATCGGGGTTTCCTGCCTCGCTATGCTCTCCATCCACATCCACATCCCAACACTCGTCTTCTCCTACATCTGAATCGGGCATGAGTACATTCACTTGCCACTCTTCTTCTTCACCTTTGTCACAGTCCGCCCCACGTTCTCCGTCTTCATTTCCAAATGAAATTAATAGGGGAGGTTGCGCCCTGGCGTGGCAAGATGCCGAGTTACTTGGCCCAGACAGTGTACATCCACATGAGTTTGAGGACGAGTGGACTAGTGGGGTGAGAACACACTTAGAATGTAACTCGCCTGCCCAACGTGCTTCGGATGGCGCCGCCTCTTTGTCATCTGTGGAGGATAAGGAAGATGAAGTGGATGTAGCGTGCGTGATGACAGAAACACGTCGGGACGAATTAAGGGTAGACTCGTCGCACTGCTCGTCTGCCACGATTGTGGTACCAATTGTCAACACGTGTCGTCCTTGCAATCTTGACGTCTGTGCAACCGAAGTTGAAGGTAAGTAGTGTGGATGCCCAAGTTTCGGACGGAGTATTGAATCTAGTTTGGTTATAGGCATTCCAGTGTATCAGACTAAGCTGGGTCGAGCCTTTCTCTTGAGACGCATCGACACGGATTTTGTGAATCTCAGTACGATTCTATCGCACTTATCCCTATCTCCTCCATTGCCCCTTGCAAGCGGGTGCGTCAACGTGTCTCATCTCTCCTTGTCCATCAATGGAATATGGGCTCCTCTCAGTGTCGCCCGCCTGTATGCCCATGGTTTACCAATAGGATTAAAGAGCATATTCCTCTCTGACGACCTTGTCATGCGCTTCCCTACTGCCCTACAGGATTTCTACCAGAAGAGCACATCAGGGAGATTGCTAAATCATTTTGGGCCATCTTTTAATGCCTCGGTCTCCTCACTTGATACCGTTAACCCGCTATACGTGCCACAGCTCGACCATGGGGAGTCGGCCAAAGGAGCTGTATGGGCTGCTTCTGTCGAGTGTGAGCATGTTGATGAACCATTGCTAGCCATTTCACCCTCTGTCGATGACGTGCTGGCTACTCTTCATCGGTATTCATCGACACCGGCCGAGGAGATAATTACATTACCAGAAACGCCTCTCAGTCCTACAGAGCAGGAGATATTTCATGTTCTGTGCGTCCATCCCGACTGGGAAGCGGAGGATGCTGAAGCAATTGGTGACGTGCGGAATGCTGTTGTCGTGCCCAAACATGGTCCTCCAAGAGAGCAAACACTGCGACGGTCGAGAAGGGTTGCCGATGCAGTTGCTGCACGATCTCGTGGTACCCCCCCAAGAACGAAGGGTCTTCGACACTCTTGATTCGCTGGTCGATATTTCAACGACCAGCTGAGGCGCCACAGATGCTTGAGATGTTTCGTCTTGTCAGCGATCGGTCCTATTTTGCGCTTGCTAGAAATTGTATCAGATATTTTTTCGACTTCGTGTTCGTATACCTGCAGTATTCTATGATCCCCACTCGGTTTTTGAGCAGCGCGCTCCTTATTCATCATTTTCTTGGCTCCCGAGCCTATATAATGGCCCCTTGTGCATAACACACGTACGTACGGTACATCCCCGTATATTAAAAGAAAGTCTTTGTGTCGCACTGCGAGGCGATGGGAGAAAAAGCAACCGGAAGTAAGACGGATAAACTCTTGGGAAAGGAAGTTGAAGGTCTTGTGGAACTTGACAAGGCTGCGGAGTGTGAAAAGGTCGCACTGAGATTTCTTCGCCGTGAACGTTCGTTCTCATCCTACCATCTTATACTTAGTACTGGTCCAAGTACACCAGGTCTCTTTAAAGTACTCCTCGGTGGACCTCGTCCATCATACATCTTTTTTTTTTTCTTTTTCTTGCTCGCCATCCTTTTTTCCTAGTTCATTCCTGGCCAAGTGCAAGCTAATTCATTGACCACCGTCAAGTTGACGCATCACAGACACGACCCACCCACATTCATCCTTCTGGCACTCAGCTTGGCTTTTTCTTTATTCCACCCACTGCATGAAAAAGCGGACCCGCGTCCGTTAATCTTCATTCACAACCCAACGGTAATCTCTAATTGCACACGAAAACAAGCCCTATAATGTCTTTATCTGCCTCCGACAACAATGGCTCCTATTCGAGAGTTTCTTCCGGAAAAACACCACCCCCGGCACCTTCTGCAGCTTTCGCAAAGAGGTGAGTTGTTTTTCTTTTCATTTCCGTCGTCGTTGACGGCAACTTCAACTAGAGCGCGGGAGATTCAAGCGGAAGAACGCCTAGGGAGATACAGGCCACCTGCATTGCGTGGACCTGCGCCTTCTGGGTCTCCTCCGAATGATTTGGCATCCAGCATTCTATCCCAGGGCGATAGTGATATTCCTCCACCATCTGCCTATCCCCCCGGTTTCAGAAGAGCTAGGGCTGGCACTCTCCCTTCCGATGTCCATCTCGCTGCTCAGAGATTCGCTGCCGCTTCTAATACGTTGGGAAGTACGACCCCTTCTACAGAGTCCTTTACGGAGCAACTGCAGCAGCGGCAGAGCACCAACACGCCTCCTAGTCTTGTTGTGCCCTTGCGTCCTGGCCTTCATCATTCCGTGACCTGTATTACTCCTGCCACTGCCGCCAATCCATCTGTAGGTGCCGTCGAGCGTAACAGTCGTCTTAGGTCCGGTTCATTGACCTTGCCAACTTCTGGCCTCACAAACCCTTTTGGTCCATCCATCTTCTCGTCATCTTGGTTGTCGTCCACAAATCCTCCCGGATCATCGTTTCCTGTCTTGGACGAGCTGCGTTCTGTGACTTCCGCGGATTCGGCTGATGACTTTGATGTTCACACTCTTGATTACCTTGGTCTGGATGACAGCCACCGCCCACCGCCTGCAGCCACAATTTCGGAGTTGCGCAACCAAGCACAAGCGGCGATTGCAGGAAACTTGGCCAATCCACCTCGGTTGCGCGCCAGTACTGTGTCTAACCCATATCGTACGCGTTCTTCTGGTCCTACTTCATTGTTGGCTACGCCAAGCGGTGAAGACGATGAAGATTACTTTGAAAATTACGATGCTCAGCAAATGTATGAACGCCAACGCCTCAGCTCGTATGATGGATCTATTTCCGACGCAAACCTTTTGCATTCATCTTATGTCGCCAAGGGATTCAAGCAGACAGATCATCTTTCCCCTAGTAATGCTCTAGCGTCGCGGCCACGTGCTATATCCGTCGGGACTCTCGATGATCCCATCCGTTCTCTCCAACGCCGTGTCACGACGAGCGAGGTTCAGACTCCATACTCTAACGACCTTTCCTCCGCTGCAGGCAGTCTTACCACTCTCGCAAGCCCCGCTAGTATCCTGAAGTCGGATATCAAGTTAACCTCCCGTAACGTGTCTGCATCTACTGTCCATTTTCCGAATGGTGAGGTCAGCCGCGCGTCGGCCTACCTTGTCGCCCCTAACTCGCAAGGAAGAGCTGTCTCGCCAAAAACTGAGGCCAACAACAATTCACAGATCCAGACTCCTACTCGATCTCTCTGGATTGGTAACCTCGACAGTGCCGTGACCAGCGAACAGTTGATCCATGTTTTTGCCCCCTACGGTGCCATTGAGAGTCTGAGGTTGCTACCCGAGAAGGTCAGCTTAATTTGGTAACCTTGACGATGACGCTCACCGCTGCGTTTAGGAGTGTGGCTTTGTTAATTTTGTTGACCAAGCAGACGCTATTCGTGCAAAAGACGATGTCTTGAACCGCCTCGGGGGCAACATTGGCATGCCTAATGGACAGACAGTACGAATTGGGTTCGGAAAAGCTGACAGTGCTCCGGTTGCACCCGCGAAGGGCACTACCATCACGAACTCTGGTGCAACCTCACCCAACAGCATGGGTAAGAGTGCCAGTCCCGGCCTAGGAGGCTTGGACGCTCAGTTACAGTCTACTCCTACCCGTGCTTTGTGGATTGGTTCCATTCCTAGCACCACAACACCTGCCACGATTCTGAATGTCTTTAGTCCCTACGGGCCCATCGAGTCTGCCCGTGTTCTAACACACAAGAACTGTGGATTCAGTTGGTGTTTCCCTGTGGAATATCAGATATATTACTGACACTGTTAATAGTCAACTTTGAACGTCTTGATGATGCGGTTCGTGCAAGGAAGGCTTTAAACGGTCGCGACGTGCTGGGCAGTGACGTTGGAGCCATCCGCATTGGGTTTGCCAAGGTACCTGTCAAGAATGGCCAGGAAGGCAGCAGCGCTCCGGATGACAGTCCCAGCGTCGCTGTACAAGGTATTGGTGACCTGAGCGTCGGTGCCACTATCCATGCGTTGCGGAGTGTCAAAGGTGCTTCAACAATCCCGGCCGACCAACAGGTTCTTGGAGGAACAGTGGAAAACTACCGTTCAAACCTGCTTCTCAGCATGATTGGCTCGGGGATGCATAATATAGCGTATGCCTCTGATGGACTTTCGAAGCCGGTTGGATGGGCTCCCTCTGTGACAGAACAACAAATGATCATGCGGGAACTTTCTAAGGGTAGCACTGATGCGGAGACGGACGTCCAGGCCCTTTCCGGTCAGTCATTTAGCACGCCCTCCAACCACTTTCTCACTCTCTAATTAGAATTTCGACCCCCTACGATGTACTACACCACGATCCCTCTCGTTTCTGAGAGACCAAACAATAGGCGATGGGACGCTTCCAAACTTCGTGAACTCCGCAAGCGACTCGATTCTGGTACAATGTCCATGGAGGAAACTGATCAGGTTGCTGGAGACTTCCTCGACGGGGAGATTGTTGATTTGGCTTCTGATTGGCTTGGAAATACGGTTGGTATACACCAATATCAAACAGTTCCATGCGTTTTCTCTCAACACAACACACAGGTCGTCCAAAAGTTGTTCGAGAAATGCTCTGCTGTTCCAAGGTTTGCGATGTTGGAACGAATCACGCCGCACTTGGCCATGATCGGAATTCACAAGAATGGAACTTGGGCAGCTCAGAAGATTATTGAGTGTGTGCAGAGTTCCGAGGAGATTGCGCTTATCGTGCAAAATCTGAGAGCTTATGCGCCTCCCTTACTCCTTGATCAGTTCGGGAATTATGTCGTACAGTATGTCACTCGTCGACGTTGTGTTTTGCTCATGCCTGACCGATTCATCAGATGCTGTCTGCGCTTTGGTGCGCCTGGGAACGACTTCATTTTTGATGCTATGGTCGACCGAATGTGGGAAATTGCGCAGGGCCGTTTTGGAGCAAGGAGTATGAGGGCATGTCTCGAGAGCCCTCATATTACCATCAGTCAGCAGCGGCGGATTGCTACTGCAGTAATTCTCAACTCGATTCCCCTTGCGACCAATCCAAATGGCGCGTTGTTACTAACCTGGCTACTGGACACGTCTTCCTTCCCCTCACGTTATAGTTTGCTCGCACCTCGGTTTACCCCTCATCTCTCACATCTTTGCACGCACAAACTCGCGTCGCTTACCGTTCTTCGTATTGTCAACCAGAAGATTGAGCTTGAAGCATCGCGTCAAATTGTGCAAGCACTGTTCTCGTCACCCGGAGATCATGTACTGACAGATGTTCTTGGGGATCAAGTAAATGGTGTTGCCGTCGTGCATAAGATCCTGACGAGTCCTTTCCTTGACCCTGCTGACAAACCCGGCTTCATTGAAGCGACAAAACGCGTCCTGATCGAACTGAAGGTGATTGCTACACAAGCATACCGCCGCCTCATTGAGGAAGTCGGCTTACCGATCCCTAATTATCAACCAACCTACACCAATGGTCCGCCTGGTAAAAAGGGGCAGTCACACAATTCTTTTGGTGTTCCTGGTCTCCCTTCCGGGTACCCATCCAACGACCAAGGCTTGGCCTCAATGATGGCTGCGTTGCAGATGGGTGGGCAAAATCCTCAGTCTGGACCACCTCAGTTGCACATCGATCCAGCATTTGGTCAGAGTAATGGGCCAGTCCGGTCTCGCCCTTCGAACCCTCCTTCAGCGTTCTCCCCATCCTCGGACCCATTCAACCCATTTGCTCTTCGTTCCCCGGATATCAGCAGTCCCCGCGCAGCAGCTCGTCGCAATGGGGTTATACCTACTGCAAGCTCCATCGCACAACCCCCCGTTCCCGCGATTCCTTACGGTCAGACCCCTAACATGGCGCAGCCCAGTGGTGTTCTTGGAATGGGGCAGGCTGCATACGGTGGTCAGACTGTTCCCCAGGTGTATCCGCCATATACTATGTATCAGGTATACCAACAAACACCACCGACCAACATGGGGGCTTTCAATTAAAAAATGATTTTCTACCACGAAACCCATTTATGACAATACTCTGTTTGCACACCGAATGAAATTATTCCTTCCTATCTCGCCGACAGTACTCCAGATCATTGCCAGATGCCCTTCACATCCGTTCCTTTCATTGATACCCCTCTTCCTGATGCTCCTTCACGCTCCTTTGCGCGGTCGAACTGGGCAGAGTTATGGATCTCGGCCGGTGCTGGAACGTTGCTATCTTCTTTTACTATTCCCACTCTAGGTTGACTATTGCGACCGTTGTATTGAGTACATAGTGGATGGCTGTAAAACATGGCCGTAAGATATAGACAATAAATTGCTTTCAGACCACATGAGCACGTTTGCGTCGTACCATCATATCAACCTCCAGTCATGGGGAATGCTGCTTCTAAAGCAGCTCGCAAACTACCAAAGGAAAAGCCACAAGGGTGGACAGGCTCGCGCGTTCCTCCCGCTACCACCACTGCACGTTCAGAACCCGACTCGATACCGCTAGCTTCCGAAAGTAAGAATGAGGGTGAGTTGAGCAACCTAAGTCCATCCATATTCCAAAGGGTAAATAACGTGCGTGTTTTGCCCCCATCTCGGATAGCAATCAAAAGCGACGCCATGGACCCGCACTTTATGGAAAAACTGAACCGATTGGGCCCAGTACAAGTCGTCGATCCCCACATGCAAACATTGGCGGGAGTCCGAGCGGTAAGCCGTCCGATTCTTTCTCGGGCTGACAGTTCACTGTGTCCCTCCCTCCCTCTGGGTAGGCGAGCGACGTACAGAACATGTATCGTTCTAGAATGCGGTCGGAGGCGGAGGCGTTCGAAGCCACGAGTACGGTGCAGTCTCCGGCACAAAACAGGCTCTTGGCGTCCTCCCTGACAGAGCTGCTCGATGCTCGCAAGTCCATCAGGAGCAGCGCTGAACTGGAGACGTTGGCAAGGCGGTACCACGTCGACAGCACGACAATAGAGCGATTAGCTCGCGTTGTGAGCACGCCGAGCATCGACGAGAGCACGGTTGTACGGTCCATGGATAACCACGGGGAAGAGTCTCTGACGATGATGGCAAGTCGGGTCTTTCAAACTGTTCACACTAATGCTCGGCTTAGCGGTATGTGTTTTAGGCTCGTTGGATCGATCCTGCGCTTTCCCGTCGGTGATTTACAGCAAGAGGTTACAGTGATACGAGTATGATCTGACAATGAGGGTGGCTATACTAGAAATACACAGGCAGAGCATTGACCTGCATAGACTCTGTTGGGCAGTATGGACATTTCACACGTCTGCAACGTATGTCAGTCACGAAAACAGGATATGAACAGGAGGGAACCCACCCGTTGACTTTGCTAAGTTTATGTAGGCTGTCCTTTGTGATTACGTGTCCACAGGACATCATCATCGGTGGATTCTGCTCCGTAGACTGGTCCTTCGAGACGGGACATGCAAAGATCGAATGATAGCGGTTTTCCGGATGTAAAGGTATCTCAATCTGCGCCAACAATACCATCAGTCATCGAAAGGTCACCCCGAAATAAATAGCGCACAGGAAGTTCATCGCTTTGACTCCACTCGCTCTTTTTCTCCCTCATCACATTCCGAGCCTTTTCGATCCTTGCCATTGCGCCCCCTCCAGCGATATCACCGACGACTCGGAGGGGAACCTGTCGGCTCATCCCCAAGCTTGCACAGTACTCTTTTGCGAAAAGAGGTTCGAGGTCGGTGTGTAGCGAAGGCGAGGCAAAGTCTGCGTACGGGGAACGCTCCAGTCTCTTCCTCGGAAGATAAGCCAGACAAGCCATGAGGCGTTTGAACTCGGGTGCGTGCTCGGGATAGAAACCTCGCAAAGCCGCATTGGCGTACGATATCGCGGCCGTGGGTTCGCACGGATCAAAGGACAGGAGCAATCGTATGTATTGAGAGCGGTGAAGGTAGAATTCTAACGGTGAAGATCGTGACCGAAGGAACGAGCGGTTTTTCCTGGACCACCTGACGATGCGCATTTGATAAGAACGACCGAGGACTTGCTCAGAGTAAGAGAGAGTACTCACTCGAGTGCTGGCCCGACGTCCTGTCTCCGGAGAGCGGTCATGATGCGATGAAGCTCCACGAACCGACTACGCAGTTCAAGAGTGATCTCTACGCCAGACTCCTGCGAACGTTCGTTAGCCGGAGCGGCAGTGAAGCAGGGCACGGTCGACGTACTTGGATGAACGTCTCTGCTGTGGTGAATTGACCCGTACGAAGGAGGTGCAAGGCGATCGTCCTATCGAGTGCTTCTTTAGCGGCATGAGATGTAAAAAGAGGGTCGTAAGCGGGCAGGGTCTGCGTGAACTTCTGGGGGAAAGGATGAACATGACGAGCTCTGCGCGACGAACGACAGACCTTGTCTAGAGCCTTTCCGAGCCTCGCAATCGCGTTGTAAATCTCCTTTTGTTTCTCGTCGATCTCCTTCTTCTTAGACTCCGCTGTCTGCGACAGTAATGCGAAGGTATCCTGAGTGACCGTGCCAGCCTCAATTCTGCTCCTGACTTCCTGCAGTGATGAGAGTAGCGAGTCCAGCGAGCTTTCCACCGAGGGAGTTTTTCCCTTTGTCGAACTCTCTGTCAATGTCCTGAGCTTTTCCAGCTCCTTGATGGGTCCTTCCATGGTTATCGTCGTTTGGTGATCAAATGATGAATGGTGTTATGTACATCCGGCCGACCGTGAAGGGTGACTATCTCACACCTTGTCACGATACCATTATCATGCCCCGATTTCTAACCGGCGACGAACTAGGTAGCATAAAATCCGTCTCGTACGACCCGTCGTCAGCGGACAAGACGTTAGTTTTAAAGACCCTCCATGATGGTACTTCGACCGGTCGTGCGCAGGGGGTGCAAAAATTAGCCGTCTGCAGGAGCGACCCGACTCTGGTGCGTGCCTCCGCTACACATCACCGGTGCCGAACGCGACGAATAATGCTCAAGGACAAGTTGGCTTCAGCACACGCAAACGGTATCATCTGTCTCGCATCGTTGACTGGCGACGACGACCTAGAGCAACGTCATGAATGGAAGGAGACGAGATTCAAAGCAGATCATTTTTTCGTCGGTCTGGCGGCCTCTTCAAGGTAAGCGTTTCCTTTTAAATGAATTCCATCAGAAACGCGAAAGAAAATGCTTAGTGAATTATATCTCAAAGATCTGTATACTCCTGCGCGTCTAATGGCGCACTTCGGTTGACCTGCACAAGCGACGAGGCTGAGGCTAGTCTGACGCATCAGCTTGGCGCGCTCCCGTCGCGGCTTATGGACTGGGAGTTAGGACCCAACCAAGAAACATTCGCTTACGGTGGCGATGAAGTCGAAGTTTCCATGTGGAACGTCGAACGTGCTTTCAACCCTCAAACGGATTCTGGAACTCCGGTAGACAGTAAAAAACGAAAAAGAGCCGACGCTTTGTTTCCAGGAGAGATCTGGCGTGCCAAGAATATAGCAAACGACTACCTCGGACTGCGTCAACCGGTCCACAACACCTGTCTCACGTACCTGTCGTTATCAAGCTCATCTCATCAACCGCAAATACTTGCCGGCACCCGGTTCGGCGACCTCCGCAGGTACGACACGCGTTCCGGCAGGCGGCCCACCAATGACTTTAAAGGGGTCGGCAAGGTTGGGGGCGTTAGATCGGTCGAAGAAGGATTCTCAGAGCAGTGAGCACGCAGAAGAAACACCAAGACTTTGCCCATTACCATTGACCACAGATCCTAATTTTCAGTGAAGCATTTGTATCTGATCAAGGAACGAATCTTTTTGCGCTTGATTTACGCACAGGCAAAATTGCTTATGGATACAAAGGTATGTATTTTTTTTTTCAGTGCCCCAGGCTTTCGTTAATGCCAGCATATCGCTAGGAATATCTGGCGCTGTGAATTCACTGGCCGTAGCGCCATCATTACTGGCATCCGTGTCTCTCGATCGCTTTACCCGGGTTCATACCACATTCCCTCCTGCTAGCGAAGTCGGCAAGCAACAAGAACAAAAAGGCATCGTACTTGAAAAAGTATACATGACCACAATCCCCACTGTAGTTATCTGGGATCAAAATGATATAGGAAATCTGCGTACAAACGCCGAAGAGGATGAAGGCGATGTATGGGAACAGATGAAGCACGTAGGCGACAGAGATGAAGAATAAGCTGGTTCATCGTGTTTCAATACCATCAAAAAAAGGATCTCGTGATACGCAGCCGGCCGGAAGTGTCCAATCAGCTGACTAGTTATACTCATCGTACGAGGCAACTCGTTTAATGAGCTATCTTGCTTTGCCATGTATGGGCTTTCTCGAAGCCGTTTCTGCCAGTTTGATCTGGGGGACGCGTCAGCCAAGGTGCGGAAAATAACTAGACATTTACAATCTGTCAGCGTCTTTTGTATCTCTTCACGCGATGTCATTACGAAAGGGCCGTATTGGAAAACGGTTTGATCGAGCGGTTCAGCCGCAGCCTGGCGCACGTTTGTTATGAGGAACGCCACCTCTGAAGGAAGAACATACCAATACAAATTCAGTGTCATCTTTGGTTGCTGTGATTCTTGCGCCTGACTCCCCGTCCCCGCCGGACAGAACGAGGGTATGGAAGGTGTCGTTTTCAGAGCCATCATCTCCGACGGTGACGCTACCCTTCCAGACTGATCACGCAGAATGTCAGCTTCTACAGCTGTGGATCGGAAAGACGACGCGTACGATAGATGAATGATGTCCAACCAGCGGCTGAGGAAGATATATGAGACGTGTCTACATGGGAATGAAATGGCGCATTACGGATGTCCTGGAACAGGCTGTCGCCTGACCTTTTCATTGTTATATGAAAGTACCAACAGCCGCCAAGGGGTCGGACAGGGGATTCGACGCCATGACTTTTCCCACTGATCACCCTTACAGCAATGGACCCTTCGGGGCCATGGGGATATGCAACAGGAATGCTATTTCACATGAGGTGTATGCGAAGATGTCACCAGATCGATAAACGCACGATGCAGGGCCTAGCTCCTGATAAGAGGGTTCCTGAGAGGCGTAATTAAATTGGAAAAAACAAGGGGCCGTTTGCTGAATGGACACTTACAACCATCTTAAACTGTATGCAAGGAAGAGCGGGGGGTGAGTGGACGTTGATGGAGGTCGTGCGCGCATGACCTTACCTGCTTGGGCAGGTCAACCCAAAGTTGGAGCCCCCTCGGTTCTGGAACGCCTGGTGCGTGGACTGGCATCTCGGCGTGTATGATACCCTTGCCCTGTAGAAGCACGACATGAATCTGTATGAAAGAGGGCAGAATGACAAGATTGTATGACATACAGCACACATCCATTGGACGCCACCAGTTTCGATTGTTCCGGCATGTCCTGCGGAGTCCTCGTGACGACTCGAGCTTTGGGGAGGAATGAAGGATGAGAAACGAAGATACGTTATCAGGCCCGCGAGGACGACACCTTACCCCTCGAGCATGTATGTCACTGTCGCTTGACCGCGATGTGGGTGATCAGGAAAACCCTGCATAGTCTATTTGAGGGTGCTTGCTAGATAAGAGAAGTGAGAAGGGATCGCTTACAGCACCCTGGGAGACATGGAAGTGATCTAGCATTAAGAAAGGGGTAAGGTTGCGCAAGTTGGGGGATCCGATGGAACGCCGCACGCGCGCGCCCACGCCCTTTACGGAGTCAGGATATTCGAATGATAATAGACATGAAGACCAACTTCTGCGGTTTCTACAGCAAGCACTCTCTTGATGACGGTGCGAGAGACAGACATTCTAGATGACTGGAATGGTTTGGGAAATGGAAAAGGACTAGCTGAATCAGCATATGACGGAGATGGCTCTGGCGTGAGAGGGAGGCGGAGCACGCGTTGGCAGGTTGTCGGTTGATGCCGCTAGCACTAGAGTCATCTTCCTACTACCACAGCATGGCACAGGCGGAGGGGAGGCAAATCGGTGATAGAAATCACATCGAACGTGCGAACCTAAAAAGGCAAGTTGACTCAGTGAGACTCGTTCCTTTCCCCGACCATCAACTTTTTTTATCATATATTAATCTCATAAGTGACGCCGGCGTTCCACACATTCACGTTTGCTGTACACACTCAAAAAACGGGAGCGCTCGCTTGGCAATCGACAAGAGAAGAGTCCACGTAATTATAAATATTTATATTTATATCCCCCTCTCTTCGCAAGCCACTTCCCCCCAATCCACCAGCTCTCCCAAGTCCACCAATGGATCGCTTCCTCGCCCCTCATACCTCGGAAGCCATCGCTCACTCCCATCTAACGTGCGTACGTTCCTTTGCATACCTCTTGTTCTTTTTTCTCACTTGTTTCACAGCGAAAACTGGTTCACATGGGATCAGGACCACCCCTCGTTCAACGAGACCCTCGTCGCTGGCTGTGCCTCCTACCAGGCCTTCAACCGCTATCTCTCTGGTTCAGACCTTTTCATCGTACCTCGTTCTCGCAGCGAACTCGAGAGTGTCCTGTCCGTAATCTCTCCCCCCACTTGCACTCAACTCAGCTGACTCATTATCCTCCATCAGGCGAAGGTACGCTTACGATAGCATCCACAATGCTATCGCCATCTCCCGTCGACCTCTTCGACGTGGCGGCTACAGCAGAGTGAGTTCTTGTTGCCTACTGTTCCTCTGCTCCCTACTCATCGCCGTCCTTAGACATGCATGTTGGCCGAAAAGTCTATTAGTGATGTCCTAAACACCAACGACAACGCAGAGGTACTCCTCGCTCTCCACACCGCCAAACGTCAACGTCAGCGGTCCACCCCGGACAGGACTTTGGCGAGCAATGCTACCATTAGTACCTGATCTTGTCTGATGGTTCGGCACACCCCTTTTGATCATTATGATTTCGGCTCCCTTGTGTGTTCTCACTCTTTGATCGCATTTGTACTAGCATAAACTCGGCAACCATCCTTCTTTCCTAGTCACTGCACCCTTTGTATCACCTTTCACTAACTTATGATGATTGATTCGGTACCTCTTGAGTGCTATGAGTATGCACATGCGTCGTTGATGTATATGAGCACCATGCTGTACCTGTTTCAATAATATCATTATTATTAGAATCCCTGGTCGAACCCATCAAAATCACCATCAATTTTGATTCTTTCCCAGATCTCCGCTTCCCCGCGACTTTTCTTATCCGGCTGCCGTTCGTCCTCCCACTATGGAAGGCGTGTTACAAGTATCTTCAAAAATACACCTCCAGGCCAAGAATCGCCTCACAATATTAACGATCACAAGACACGACGACAAACATTAAAACTCCGTGAGCCTGTAGTATTCGCTCATCCTGTACATAATAATCTCTTGGCGTTCTCGAAACCACTTCGCCTCAGCTTATTTAATTCGTAGCAGCCAAGAGAATTGAATGACTCGAACCATGCACAAATCTGCGTCGACCCGGATCGCACACTCGATCTAATCTGATTGATCATTACACACATCGCAAACCTTTGAGGACCGTGATGATATCCGGTTCCATTCAACCAACTGCCTCATATGGCAACCGATCTTGCGAGATGCGACAACCCAACACGATCGTTGAACGTTTGAATGGTCAGTGTAAGCCTCAGAACCACCATGGTAGCGAGGGGGTTTTAGGCGACCCGAATATGATGGAACGATGGAACATTCCAACTTGCCAAGGCTCTGGAATGTGCGAGAACTACGCACATGCGATGTGAAAGAATGTGCTTGGCGACCGCAGCATAGGAAATGGGCTGACCAGTTGAATGCTAGTGGAGGAAATGCCAAGCCTCGGAACGCCGCAAATAGCACGCCACCTTCTGAATATCGAATCTTCTTGGCCTTTGCCAAGACGTTACCTTGCAGCGCTAGGGCACTAAGGATTTTAGATAACAGATGATGACGGCGAGTTCACGTAACGACATCAATACAGTATTGGTAGTGAGCCGATGTTTGTGTCCTCCGAGGAATTCGGCATCGCCCGATACATTCTCACTCGGCAATATAGCAGCCCGCGGCGTCATAAGGCCCCGGCCCGGCAATTTTGCAGCACTCGTGACTTTTCTTTGGGTTCTTCTGTACATGTGCTACTACAGCTAACCGCGAAACCGTAAGCCAAATTTTTGATCTTTCTTCAATTTGCGTTTACACTAGTAGAGTAGAACAAATAAAATAAAGGTTTGACTAAGCCCTACAAGACTAGCATCCAGAGTGGAAGCAGGACGAGTCCGCTGACTGACCTGTCCTCGTAGTCGCTTCGGATTCCGGGCAACGGTGAACGACTGCGACGACTCCCTCACGGGCTGGCTACAATTGGATTAACTTTGTTGGTTCAGTGCCGCTGTAAATACCAATCATGGTAAAATTCGGCCTACTGGTTTCGCAGTTAGCTGTAGACGCATGGCGGTCGGGTATTTCGGAAAGGATTGTTGTGCCGGACATGCAGGGCCGAGGCGAATTCGGCCGAGTCTGTCATCACAACTTTCCGCTTTGAAAGCTAGCTATTCCAAGACTATGTACTCACAATTCTAGTCCGAGCAGGTTGATTCGATAGTTATGTAAATTTTCAAAAATGGATTCTTTCTGTTGAGTTTGGTCTTCAAAGCGTGGGAAACGGCCGATGCATGTGTTTATAGCTGACGTCACAGAGTCAAGGGATTACTGATCAAGTTGTCGGTGCATCGTCAAACCTGTCCAACACTGCAACATTGATGCCGCAGCATGAGGCAATTCAAGGTAACAGCAAAGTTGAACGCGGTGATCCAGTGGTTACGAAGTACATCGCATACCCTGCAGTGGTAGGTGCCAGTGTGCTGACGCCCTGGTAACAATGACTACGCAGTATTAAAAATGACCTGGATACAAACAGATATGTCCCAGATGAAAATAAGGTTCTATTCTGGCAGTACTCACCTTTAAATCGCGTGGCTATGACATGTGATACCGCGGCCGCAGTCGATGTACGATGATGTGTACCTGCGCCTTTTAACTTGTTGTGACGATCTCTTCGCGCCCCGAGGACGTACATTCTGCTCGTTTCTCATGAACCAGGATAAAAATATTGTGTCTGGTCGGTGCTCGACGTGGCCTGATAGGAAGCACATGTGGTTGGAATGTGTGGCTCTTGAAGAAAGCTGCACGTGGACCAAAGGGGGTACAACGGAGGCCGGAGAAGCAGAAAATAAACTTGCTAAACGCATGGCAAAGGAAGTGCATGATCATTGGGTAATCAGAGGAGACTAGACATCATAGTTTGTGTCTGATTTCTTTCCGCCTAATCATGTCAAACCGCTTAGTGGGTATTCCGGTGACAAATCTTTCCGCTTGCGCATAACTCTCCCGAAGGTTGACAGCATCAGGGTTATTCTTCTCGGATAATCCGGCTTTGAGCAATGCTTTGATAACCAGTACGGACGATCGATCGAGACCGTCAAGCTCGCCAAGCAAGTGTTCGCGAACTGCCGTATGAAACGACTCGGTAGGTTGAGAGGGGAATATTTTGCTGTCCAAAATATCATGTCGTGAGCAATCAAAGAAACAAGACATGGACCCACTTGACGAAACCGCATTCAAGCAGCTCTTGGGCGTTCTTCTTCTTGTTAAACATGAGTACTTCATTTGCCTTGGCAAGACCCACTACGGATCGTCGGCTCAGCGTCGAGGGATTGATCCAAAGGATACTTACTTCGGTTGACGAAGTTCACGCTCGCACCTCCCTCGATCACAATACCTTTGAACAAGGTCAATCCCAAACGCAAATAGCGTGAGCTAAGACTTACCCAAGAAGGGAAAGCCAACATATAACCACGCTTCGGGGAGGGCGTAAATGAAGTCGAAGTTGCCAAGGAATGCTTGGAATACAATGAGTAACAAATCACTCATCTGGAGGTTTAACTCACCAGCTGAAATACCTACACACCTCTATGAGCATACTCAGCGAGATTTGGTTGTGGGATGGCTTACCCATCACAGGTCCGTTCAGGGCAGCAACTAAAATCTTGCTATGGGTATAGAGCTACGGTGGTATGAGTGTGTGAGTGCATGGTCATCATGGAATGCAACGTACTGCTCGAGTACAATCCGTGTTCGCTGATATTACTCGCGCACGAAGTTGGTCTCTGACTGTTGGTTCTACATGCCCCCCGTCCTTCACATTAGTCCCTCTGTGGAGCCATTGATCCAAGACATGTTCACGATGGTAGACCTTGCTGTTTTGAACGACAATCACTCACGCGCAAAACCAGTTTCCATTGGCTATATCATCAAACGGCGTCGGCTGAACAAACTACCACAGATTCCAATGGCACAACTCACCTTGCCACACTGTGGCTACAACGTCGTCGCGATTGTCAATTTCTCTCAAGGAGTTTGCAAAGTCATCATAATCTGCGATTCAACTAAACTAACGCTCTTAGTACGTTTGCGTGTGAGTGGTACAGACCTTCAGCCGACAACGCATTCAGCCTTTGTGGTTCGTTAAGAGTGATAGTTGCGATTCCTTGGGAGACATTGACACGAATTTTGCTCAACCCCATCATTGAATAGCAAGACGAGGCAGCCTGACAAGAGTCGGGAGCGAACTTTGAAGCGCATGACGGAAAGGCCGGCTAGTGCTTTTGCCGGTATAGCCGGTTCCGTTTCACATTTCCACACTTTAGCAACACTTTAGTATCAGTCTACACTAGTACTACAATCATCACAAAAAATCGACATCTGACTCAACCATCTTAAATTCTGTGTTTCTTTATGTCCACAGATCGAGAGTCTTCTTCGCCGCAGTTGCCAACATATTCTCTTTTCCTGTGTTGAAGTTTGATTTCGACAGGTCCTCTAGAATCGACCTAGCGCTATCCTTGATCATCTCCGTTTCCTCACCTGCTATTCGCTTGCCCAACTGCCCGAGTAATGCGCAAATGTTCATACGAAGCTCGACAGGATATGGGGCCGATTCTGATCGTCTGGGACTGGAATCGGCGTCGCTGCCGCCGTTACGAAGGATATTCAAAAGATGGTCGAGAGCATGTTTTTGAAGTGGAGCACGGTTGCGAGCAGGAGGAGAAGTGATAATAGGTGATCCTGTTTTGCTGCTGGTGGATGCTACTGTTGACATTGCTGCAGAACCTGGAGCTGCAGAGCTCATCTCATTTGGGAGAGGTGTTATAAGGGCGCGCAAGACCAGTTGGCCTGCCACGAGTGAGCACGGTGATAATATATACAGACTTAGCGAACTTACCACCATCCTGGTGAGTGCTCAGGAGACTGAGCGCAACGACGGCCTCGTTGATGAGAATTGGATATTTTGCACTTCTACCAACCAGCGCGGCGAAGGCGTCAACACATGGTAGTGTGACCAAGGCTTGTATCGCCCGCTCCTTCTTCTGCTGCCTCATTTGGTTTTCTTGTGGGGTTCGTTGTTCGGTCGAGACATCACCGGACCAAAGTGATTTGATCAGATTGACGATGACACGTGTACCTTCGCTCTTAATGGCGACCGTGTCGGATCGTTTGATCAAGGCAAGGAGCTGTGAGAGTCCTGTCGCCACGGAGGCCGCACTATCTGAGGGCAATATAAAGGCGAAGGAGTTGTCGACTGGAATTGAATGTATCATAATTCGAGGGGATATTTGCTAAGCATCCTGGACTTACTGCTGTTGTTGCAAAGATGCTTTACGACGCCGATGGCGCTAACTTGCACGATATCCGCCATAACATCACCGCGATCGTCCCAAACGCCGCTTGAAACAACACGTTCGATTATTCCAGCACTGCTCAACGCCATGCGATTGGTAGCAGAATAGATAGATGACTGGGAGAGATGTTTAAGCAAGCCAATCACCCCATGCTTCAACTTGAGGTCCGTTGTCGGTGACAGGAGATTTTCCGACGACAATAGCTGAGCGATATTATGTGGTGGGGATAGTAATAACAATGCATGGAATTCTGCAAGTACCAGATGATCAGTAGCACATCAGGATAGATGCATCTGTTGTAATTTGATCACCTCTTCTCGTTAGGTTTCCTAGAGATAGCGTCGCGCATATCACCATATCATCTCTGAGGTTTCCATGTACACCCATGACAAAGGCGCGGATCCAGTTGACCATACGAGAAACGAATCTGCCACCGGGGTACATTTCTTCCGAGTCGTCACAAAGTACATCCGTATTTTTTTCTTCTCCAGATACTTCTACCACCGCCTTGATTACAGCGGCTTTACAGTCATCGAAAGCCTTTTCCTGGCTTCGAACCTCGCTGTCGTCCAGACTGGTTTCGTGTTGTACGTACCAGAGCGGTGCATAGTTCCCTTGCTCGATGAAGTTTAGCATGACGGATAAGCATGGGACATTTTGATGCTCCGCCGGGAATACAAACCCTCGAGCCAGCGATAATCGGATGTCCTCAACGTCTAATGCGAGTGACTCGAGGTTCGAACATGCTTCCGAGAGCAGATCAAAATCGGCATGTAGCAAGGACGTCCTAAGCCGCGAAGGTTGCGCAAAACTTGGAGGAGGAGGGGCAGTCAGCAGTGGCGGCGTGAAAGCGATCAATGGCTGGACAAGGAAGGGGAGGACATCGGTATCGAAGAGTGGATGCGCTGTATTAATATCAGACGTGAAAGTCAGCGATGATAAGCTAAACGAACTGACCATCATCCTTGAGTTCGGCAATAAGCCTCCAGGTCCAGTTGGTAATCCCGATACGAAGGGTCCAAGACTCCGCCACGCGCTCCGAAATATTATTGAGTCCAGGAGACTCGGATGGAAACAGGCTCGCTGGGCCCTTCATCCAGGCACCCACTGGGTATATCGCGGACGATAATCGCACAAGTGTCCTGGCGACTTCGAGAGATATGAGTCGAAATTTGACTGATTCTAGCATAGACTGAACATCATCGCGTATCGAGTCCGTAAAATATATCGACATACCATAACCAAGAGATGAGTTTAACAAAAATCCGATAGCAGTCTTGATGACTTGGAGGTGCGGGATGGACAGCGGTAAAGGGCTGACTTGCGGTTGAGTTGGTAGATGATCTGTGTAACCTTCAAGCAGAGATACAATTGCTTGTGGAAAACCAGCCTCCAACAGCTGTCCTCTGTTTTGGTCTGAGTGAAGTGGCTCGGATGGGTATCATATGCGTTGCGGGAAAATGAATTGTACTCACCATGCTCAACACACAGATTTGCACTGACACGAAGTATTTCGAATACGGTAGGGGCACTAGTATCATTTGGAATTGATGATCCATCGAGTGCCTTGAACAGAAGAGAGGTGAGATCTTGTGGCAAGGCACCTCCCCCCAGAGCTGTGTGATTATCTTCTATTGGGACGGTGTGGGTATCATCATTCAACATGATAAAAGGTGATACCAACCGGTTCCATTTCTGACGCGCAACAAATTTGCAAGATGTCTGCATATGAGCTCGACGTTGAGCAACAAATCTTCTCTAGGGTTGGAGGAGAATTCGGTCAAGAGTGTGCTTAATCTGGATGCACTTTCAGTGCAGGACAGAGCCATCGGCGCGGTATCCATGTATGAAATGTATGTGAATATGACCTCAGCGGTCAAGAGAGCGACGTCCAATCGCTGGTCGATGCAGGCGAATTCACAATCTTGAATCAGCAGCCTCGAGCGCTAATTAGCGGTGGCTGTACATCTACTCCTCGGCCCCGGCGGGAGGCATTCAATATGACATCCTCCGAGAAGACGATGAATAGTAGTGGCAGGAGTTTTCCTAGGAAAGACTGATTGCAGGTAACCGTCAAAATTGTATGAGCAGCAGGTGACCCCTATCCTCAACCAACTGAAGAATGATTATGATTAGATAGAGCCATGCACAGCCACGACATTAGTTGGTAGGTCGTTCCACGACTCTGTCCGAGTCGTCTACATTCTCGGAAGCTCTTGCAAGGCAAAGAAATATGCCAAGCTCAAAGCGAAACAAGTCAAAGAAGCCCACATCACCCGCGTCAACGAGCGCCTTTCCTCCGCAGTCGTCGGAACCTGATGGTGACGAGCTAGTGGATGATCTATTTGCCGAGCTCGACCTGAGGGACAACCAACTCCAAGACCCGGAAAAGGTGCCGCAGGACGCCCCTACGAACAAGACCGAGTCCAATCCCAAGATACAGAACTCTAAGATGCGGCATCTTGCGAGGCAGGTAAATGTGACATGGAATCCTTTCCAATATCGGCCTTACACTCCGTGGTTTGCCGTGCAGGCACGAAAGGCCGCTGCATTAGCCCAAAACTTTTCACCTTTAAATCCCGATGCAGACGCACACATTGATCGCGAGATAAAACATGAAGCAGCATCGATAAAACGGACGTGCGATGAACTCGCCGTGCAAATTCACGAGGTAGGCGCTTGCCTTGCTCCAATCTTTCTCAGTTTTTCCATGTGCCTCGCAGATAATACCAGACGGTCATTGTCTGTTCTCTGCTATCGCTGACCAGCTCGCTCTCCTTAACATCCTACCAGCAAACGAAGCAAATTACGCAACAGTGCGTGCCGCAGCCTCTGGTTATATATCACAGCACCCAGACGACTTCCTTCCTTTCTTACCTTCAATATCCGGGGAAGACGGTGTCGGGGCAACCGAACATGCCGGACTCATGGACGCAAGGCAATTTGAACAATATTGTTTGACTATCAAAAATACTGCTGCGTGGGGTGGAGAGCCGGAGATTCTGGCACTCAGTCGTGCATATAGCGTACCAATCCAGGTCATACAGGCCGGTACGCCGTCTGTGGTGACTCATTCCCCCGACGGTAATCTGCCCGATGACCATTCGAGGAATGCGAGGATCGTCCGTATCAGCTTCCATCGTCGGATGTATGGTCTAGGAGAGGCATGTACTCAAATATTTCAGTGTTCGCGGTCCTAACCTCTATTCCTAGCACTATAATTCTCTGCGACCCAGGAATGCCCTCACGGCTGTCGCAGACAGGATTCACATCATGTTTAGTTGATTGGGATGTTACCTGTCCACCATTCGCTATGTGAGAAAGCTTCCTCCTGCCAGTGATCAACTGAGGAAACCGCATTCCCGCATTCATTGATATGGCCAACAGTAACCTTAGCCAGACTCTATTCAAGTTACCAGCAGTCTACCTAGATACCACACAAGATCCAGAGCTATGAGTAGAGAAACTAGTGTACAAAATCTCCAGTGGAACAGGATGGTTTATTCGACGAGAGTCAATTAAAATAATAGGTCATCCATGTCATTGTTACCCCTCAGGTGTGCCGCCATGGGCTGAGGCTGGTCAGCCGGATAACCTCCGAAAGCTCCATCCAGGTTCGCGTAAGGGTCTGCGACCACACTACCATCGATGTCGTCATTATCTCCGTCCCCATCAACGCCAGCTTCCACGTCTTCATCCCCAAGTTCGTCAGTACTGTTCTGACCTCCCATCGTAGGTAAGTTTTGATCGTCCAATAGAGTAGCGCTTTGTGACGGCGGTGCGCTGAGTTCTGATTTCGGCGCATCAGGTGAAGTATCTGCAGGTTGACTGCGGGTTCGTGGTTCAATGGGACCAGGACCAGCCACGGTAACAGTAGCGACCGGAAGCTGAGGTCGTGCGAGTGGAATGAGAACTGTCCTGGAAGCAGCATTCAGTGCAGGGCTGTCCACCAATGCTCTTCCAGATGCATTTCGAATGAATGTCTGTCACGCTTCAGACATCAGTCAACGGCCTATGAAAATATGCTAACCTCTGGGTTCTTGTGATAGATACTGCCAAGTGTACCTGTGTGCAGCAGTAGCTGATCAAGTGCGCCCCGGTCCATTCGATCTGAATCTGTCGTGATGGGTGGCTTTTCCGCAAGGACAATGTCACCAGCCACAGTTGGGTTCATTGCAAGCATTCTCCAGTACATGAATCCCCGATCTCGGAGGTCGGGGTTGTCAATCTCTTCAGTAGCCCACTTTAACACCTTGTGAACCAATGTCTTCGCAGTTTCCGAAGAGGACTTGTAAATAAAGAGCTTGACCACCGCAGTTAGGAGTGCTAGTTGAACCTGGGCCTGTTTAACCATGCTAACATGGAGATGATCGTATCAATTGCGTACCTCAACGGTCTCCTCCAGGAATTTATACACCAGGTCGTCAAGAAGCTCATCGGCGTTCTCGATCCGGTCGGAAAATTGACCCAGTACCCAAACCATAGCTGCCTTAGCCTCAGGCTCCTCTAAGACGTCGAGATTCTCGCAGAGCGTCGGGATGATACCCTCGTATTTACCCGGGTAACGCCTGAAGATATCTTTCGTCACAATAATGGCCTCTTGAACAACGTATGTGACTTTTGTCTCGATCAGAGTCAGTAAGGATTGGATACACATATCCGCTGCTGCCTCGACCTTGATGGCCAATCGACCTATTGACCTTACGGCTCTGCGGACGAAGTCGACGTCTACCTCTGAGGCGTACCTACAGTCCGCAATGAAAGATTTTACCTCTGGGACAGAGGGAGACACCTACTCTTCGAGCTCTGCTAATACTTCCCTTGCGTTCTCTTCACGGGCAAGCCGATACATAATCTCCAGCTTCGCCAGTTTAACATATATTGGATCGTTATATTTGCAAAAGAAAACTTTGACGTCATTCTTCAAGACAGCAGGCCGCCGTTGGATAATGAGCAAAATATTGCGAAGAGCGACGTATTGGACTTCCGGACCAGAGGAAAGCAACGTGACTACAAGAATCGTAATAATCAGTTCAGGTAATCGTAGAAAGGGTCACCATATTACCCAACGGCGGTCCCATTTTCTTGCAAATGTGGTCAATGAGTTTTCGATTTTCCATGTAATTCATGAGATACAGGAGAACTTTGATGGTGGTTAAAACCACAGCGGAGTTCGCATGTTGTAATTGCACAATTACTCTTTCTGCCATTATCTCTGCGTCGGTGTGCTGTTCCGGAACGTAACGTAGCAGAGAATCCAATATGTATATCTGGCCCCACCTCGATTCCGAATCAGCAAAACCTATAATGCAATATCGACAGACTCACTCAGAGCTCTCACCCAGTGCGGCGATTAGTTTGTTTGCTATCGTCAGGTTCAAGCGGAATATGACACCGTCCTGGCGATCTCCGATCTCCGAAAGCGCTGCTACGGCGTTCGCAACGACTGTTGCATTGGCATCGAGCATCATATCTCTAAGCATTTCAACGAAACCGGAGCGTTCTGCTTTCCTGGGATCGGCGGCATAAAGTTTCGCGACGCAGATTGCAGCTGTCTTGCGTACATAAGGGTCTCGATCCTTGATGCAATGTCGTAATTGTTCACTAAGAGCTTCTGTCGCAACAGGGATGGGTATGTATGCCATTGTCCGTATAGCTAGTGCCCGGATAAGGGGATTGCGATCGTTACAGTCCTGGAAACGAAATGTGGACCTGGGCTAGACATGGCTATATGTAGGTATACCTGTAGAAAGCTCGGAATAACGATCTGTATTTGTTCTGGTTTGGAGCGACCGTAGCTGACCAGGTACAGGTAAACCACTGGAATGATGGTGAGCTTTCGGCAGAATCTAACATCAGAAATGCAACACTTGCTCTTTTTTATCTCAAGTAATGGAGTCCCGATACACTGAACAACGTCATGAAAGAGTGGTGACACTGATTGATGAGCACCCTTTCAAACAAACGGCGTGCATTCGACGGTTGACGTACTGTCGTTTCCCATCGTTATGTTGGCGACGATCTTCTTGAGAACCGTCCTTCGTTTCTGAAATTTCTTGTCCTTTGCTTCTGCAGCTTGAAGCTCAGCACGAAATTCCTGAGAAAAGGCCTTCCTATGGTGGTGTGACTGTTCAATTAATCGGGCGCACCTCGATCTTTCCTCGCTGGAAGAACTTGGCATCTTGTCCGGGTTGAGTGGCCATTCTGTTCGGAATAAAAAAAACTTGTCGAGGCGCTGAAGTTGGACAGAGAAAGTATATGAACTAAAGGATCCGGGTGATTTTGTTGCGGGTAAACTAGTAGACACAATATCTACACATTTTGCAACATCACGTTCATTTACCTCATTACGTAATCCCGTAGTCGGCTTCGATTATCATTGACTCGGCCTCTGGCAACGCTTCCCGCTTTCCTTTGCTGTCTCCACCTCTCTGTCCCTGTTCGAGCTTCTGATTGGCAGGATCGAAAGCGTGGGAGAGATGGGATAACAGCATCAATAAATAACAGGAAAGATGGAGACGAGACAGTGTAAGTTACCTTGTCGTGTCTGGTCTTCTTGGACGCCTTCAACAAGTTCACAAGGAGCATCAGTAGTAATGGAATGTATTATATATTTACATAAGTAGCGGCGTTACACGAACGCACCGCAGTGTTGAGATCATTTTCTTTGGTGAGCTACACTTTGGGTAGGATGGGTCTTAGCAGGGATTCAAAGGTATCGGGGGAGCGGCTACCTCTTTCGCATTTTATCTATCGCGCTTCAGCAGAGTTGCCATATTTCACCTTCTCTCGCGAGTATTCCGCAACTGGTCGATCTGGCTCTGGCTTCTCTTGCCGCTGAACCAGGTATTCCAGTGCTTTGAACACCCTGGAATCACAGTCATCCGAGAACTGATAAGTGTCCGAGGTGAGCGCGCAAGCCCGGATCCGAAAACACAGTGCCTCGGTGGTTTGCTCAGAGGGCCACGTCAGTGACGTCACTTCCAGTCCGGATTCACGAAGGCCGGCCGAGGTCGGCTACAATTGCAATGTTAGGAAGAGTTAAAGAACTCTCATGCGAGCTGCCGATTGTCAGATTAGTCCTCTCAATCTTGTTCAATGCATCAGACCGTTTGTGAGCATGAGCCTTGTCAGATATCAGTATCTGGGACATGCAGTCGGCTCCACTATCTACGGGATTGACTGACTTGAAATAGATCGGAATGACTTCACCAATATACAGCTGATAGTGGCAACACTGGATGACACATGTTCGATGCCAGTGTGGCATCATCAGTTGGTTCAGGCTGCAAGGGGCATCTACACCAATGAGAGATGCGAAAGCAAACAGCTCGCCTCAATTGATCAACCACCTTCCTATCGTCTTGTTGGATTAGTGACTCCATGAAGATCCAGTGTGAAAAATTCACATGAGCATCCTTGAACGCCGTCTTAGCCTCAGTGCCTGCAAGATCCGACCAGAAAAACTTGATCACAGGGATCAGGCTGCAGCGAAATAGCTCCGTATCAAAGCTTGGAGATGCCCAAGGTTTCCGAGATTGCTTCTCGCGGATCACGAACAGATATTTGGCGAGTAGCCACAGTAACCGACTGACCAGCTCGCTGCGTTGACCCGTATCAATCATTCCACTGTCAACCTTGTCCTTCATTGTATTCAATGTTGTTCCTAGTGAGCCAGCACTTTCCTGGAGTATATGCGCTGCAGCGCACGATATGAGGGGTTCGGATGGGTAGGTGGTGCAACTTCGGTGCGGTCCTCGATAGTTGTAATGCACACACGGGGGTGACTTGTGATAGAAGATTTGATGAACCGAACACTTTTCTGGTGACCAAGGGCAATGTTGAGGCAAAACCCTGACTGAGTACCGCAAGTGCTTGTGGAGGATCGAGTGGCTCGTGCTCTGGCCTCGCAATCAGCTTTTGTAATGCAAGTATAGAGATATTGCTCAATTTGACCACATCCTTTAGAGACCACCAACTATGCGCATGGAGTTAGCAATCCGCATTTAAACAATATGGAAAGTAGGAACTCACAGAGGGCAACCATATCGTTTACTCTGGCGACTTCACCAGGTAGGACTTCATCAGGCGATAGGGCAAACCGGTCCCATCCCATCTCACAAGATGGCGGGAATATTAATTGACCAGAGTCAGCTGCCAGCCTCGTCAGCAAGATTGAAGAAAGAAGTAGAGAAGACATATACATGATGCTTCTGGAGACATGGAGTTAGCCGTTGACACGAAAAGCACCCAAACTTTCCCTCCATCACAAGTCTCTGAATACAAATTGATGATCCGAAAAATCACTGTCGAACACCTGAAAGTAAAACCTTGCACCTCGCTAAGCAGATGGACCTCGTCAAGGGCAATTACTAGCTTTGGCCCATCGAACCCAGTAGGAAACACAGACACAAACTTGCTGCACGTGCGTTCGAAGAACTCTAATACTTTAGTCTCTGCAGCATCACTAGGCGAAAGCGAGAGGCTAGAGTTATTGCCGGTATGTCAAATAGCAGATCAAGGATGGAGGTTTACGAAACATACTTCATTGTACGCGCTCTGCAATCGTCGGAAAAAAAATCAGTACGGCGTGGTGAACCCACCTAGCACATCCCCTAGTGTTCCAGCTCTTGATTGATGCGGTGCCACTTGTGAACCGGGCAGATAGGTCGTCTCCAATAACCTTGAAAATCGCAGCGAAAGCGCAGCATCAGATAAAATATTGGTTCTCAGTTTTGCATTGTCCAGTCAGAATTTCGGCGGGTATGTCATCGCGAAGCGGGTATCCGGATTTGTCCTTCTCGGGTTGAAGGTTCAGCTATGTAATCAGCGCTCGACCCAAATGCAGCAAGAAATTCTCTCAACCGCACTTGTCCTTGCCGATGGTTGACGCGAGGTAGATATTGCAGACGACGATAGCGATCTTGGGGCTGACCTGTTCAACAAGGTCAACGAGGTCCTTCTCGTCTGACGCAATTGATTGCGGAAAATACCTTGCAAGTAAACTGAACCCCAGATATGTAGGAACAGTTACCCGGCGGCGCCGTGCACAGCAGGATGCAGTGCCTAGCTTCCGCCCTTTAAAATTCAAGTGACTTGCAAGTTGTAATATCAGTCCTCCTCCACGATCTTTTCTTAACATTGTTGGGAAGTTTGCCAAATTGAGCAGACATATACCAATGCATCATGGCAAATGGTTCGGAACGTCGGCGCCGTTCCGACCAAAGTTTGGACCCTGAAATGAACTCGGGCACTAGGTCGTGCATAAATATATCGACAATGCTTTGTATAGTTTAGGTCCTCGATAATGCACGCATTTGTCTTCCTCCGGGGAGCCACTATGAGGTCACGACGTCTCGGACGGAACAGCAGATACAAAGAGATCATCATGGTGGCCCTGGCAGATCCCACTCAACTCACTGTTTACAGTTGTGAAACAATTGTCCACTTTCCCGGCCCGATGTCCGACCGCTGAAAGCTCTAGACACTGAGCACGTGATCGTGGTGTGATTGGGATACTCGAGTAGGACGTGCGGCTTTGTGCCCTCACTGTCGTCGGTCACAATGTCCAGGTCCTTGACCGCAACACAAATTATCAGCCAGGGAAACTATCTCGACAGCGACTTTGATCCAAACACTTTAACTATTTCTCAGATATTAGGCGTCCTCAATCATCACCAGATCCGCTATCCCACTCCCTACACTAAAGCAAAACTCGTGCAATTGTTCTTCGACGAAATCAGACCAAACATCGCAAAGCTCCGAAAAGAGAGGTTGAAGATAGAGAATAGCCTTGCCAGTGATGATGGCATTACGGATGGCCTCACTGGTCGACCACTTAATACAGACGCGAAGGTGGCTAGTTTCTGTCATTGATGGTTTTGGCTCATTATGATATAGGCACCCAGACGATCTTCTCGAAGACTCTCTCGCGCTCCAGGAGATGATGAGGTCTTGGAAAGACCAGAACCAGTGAGCTCAATAAAGTTTTCGGTCACCCGTTACTCCTTTGCTCACTCCTCGTCTTAGCCAAAGCGCCGTCGTTCATCCGCTCAACCAGACCTGGGTCGGGTTTCAAGCATGAAAGGTCCTGCCAAGGCACCCACCCTTGTGGAAGAAAGTGAACCAGAAGAGGAAGAATTACCGCCTCCGAAAGCAACAAGAAGGAAAGAGGTAAGGAGTTAATTAGATTTATTGCTGATTGGATGACTGACGTACAAATTCCAGGAGAATGTTCAAATGCGGCGAACTTCTGTGCGTATTATGGTTTTACTGTGGCGCAATTCACGGAATTAATTTCGACGCACACAGTTGGCGGATGATAGTGGCTGGGAAGACAACAATATTTTCCAGTCTGGTGCTGAATCCTCATCGCCAGTTCGACCAACGCCGGTCCGCAAGACCGCTCGCAAGAGCGCCGCTCACAAGAAATCCCGCCATTCCATGTCGGCACCTCCACAAATCTCGCCTCCATCATCTCCAATGAAAGCGCCACGTTTCCCTCCCTCGATTCAGAGATCACCACCCCAGTCCAACTTCGAGCCACAGCTCCCATTCGACATTCCTCGCCAGCCGGCCGTATGGTCTCCACCAGGAAGGGCAGTGACATTTGCTCCCCTGAGTCATCCGTCTAGCCCCTCTCATGCACGGGAACAACTACCACAAGCCCACGCACCAGACATGGACGCGAAAGTTGTGGGTCGCGACTCCGACACTGTTGCCTCGCCAGTCAGCATTCCGGAGGGCGGGATCGAAAAGTCTGAGCTTGATGAGCACGCGACATTGACCTCTCAACACAGTCCCAGCACCATTGTTGATCGTCACGAGCCCCGCGCAAAATCTAGGCCCTATCTACTGACAATATTGTATGCGATTTGCCTTCTTATTTTCTCAAGCGTTGTCATCAAGTACAAACGGGAATCTGCGTCCATTGGATTTTGCGATGCGGGATCGAATAGCAGTCAACCTTTGAAGGAGTTCCAAGCTCATCTTTCTGCGATTGGACCATGCATCCGAGCCAATCGGACCCTTCTGGATATTCCATCGGAGCTCTTTGATGCAGTCACAGCCAAAGATGGAATCCCGTGCCCTCTACTTTCATTGATCCCCTTACCACACCCGTTGGCATGCACGCCTTGTCCAGATTACGCATCGTGTACTCAGCACACGGTAACGTGCGATACTGGGCATATACTGCGTCCGCACCCCATTCTCGCGTTATTGTCACCTTTCGGGGCCGCCTCATCTGCTTCTGTTGAGCGGGTCTGGAACCTCATTTCTCAGGTGGTCGATGGGTTACCTGGACTAGGCCCTGTTGCCTTCCCGCCTCATTGTATTGAAGATCCGAAGCGAAAGAGGAACATTGGCGCGTTGGGGAAGGCAATCGAAGCTCTTCTTGGCCAGGAACGTGGGAGAAGAGTATGTGCTGGTGGTGAGGAAGCCCAGCTAACGATACTTGATAGTGAAGGAGGTGAAGCTAGAAAATGGGGTCTGGAAGTAGAAGTTTTGCGAGAGACGATGAGGAAGAAGACTGCGGTTTGTTCAATTGTCACTCTCCCATGCACGGTAGATGATATGATTGGCTCGGTAGCCGCATCTTCTCAACACTTTTGACGATACGTTTAACGAAGCCATGCAACAGCTTGTCGAGTGGGGTAGCGTTGTATTTGGGGAGGACATGTCGTGAGTTCACGATCGCATATTATTTGATCCCGATTGTCACATCACCAAATTTACTTCAGCGGACATCGCTATCTGGCGCACAAGACCGCCAATTTAACCATGAATTGCAAGCTCACAGTGAAAGTACGAGAGCTGTGGTTGCGATGGCGAGCGAGCGTTATCGGTAACAATACGACCTTGTGCTTGTGCTCGCCAGAGTTAACGCCGCTTTTCAGTATTGTTCACCAGTGTGTGCATGCTTTTTGGCTTCCGACGGACCCGTGCCCAACGCCAAATGGAGAACAAACGTGTCGCGGAAATAGTTCAAATTGCTCTTGATACGTTGCGTAATCAAGAGCTTGCGCACCATACGGATCCAGTAACGGCACCCCAGCCGTATCTGGCGTCTCTTCAGCTCCGGGACCTTATTCTGCAGGAGCAGCACTCAATAACTGCCCGAAAGAGATTATGGGATCAGGTGGAACGGGTTGTAGAGGGCAACGCAAATGTCAGGGTCAACCTGGAGGAGGTACAAGGTGGTGATGAACACCGCGTGTGGAGATGGGTAGGGACGGCAAGGCGGGGACCAGAGTACCGGAAGAGGGTTCAAAGTGATACGGAAAAGGGCGAAGGCCACGTCGCTTGAATTAGTTTCTGAGCGCGAAGACGTCGGCATGCATATGACAGTAATAACAACAGTGTGACAGAACCCTTTGACCCACTGTAGCTTGGATTTATCAGGTTGGTTTGTCATTGTAACTGTTCATATCTGCTGTTTTGTAAGTATATATGGCGAACTTCTGGCCAGGAATGAAAAGTAGTGAACCGATATCATGCCGTATGGTCTATTTCGCTCGGAACCTTCGGATGATCCGGATCCGGGAGTGGAACAATTGGTGGAGGCAATGCTCGTCTCTGCCAACCGGAACGCGCAGTGTCGCTATCTCAGGAACAAATTGCAGCCACCAATCAATCACAAAGGTCTCTCAATCCGCAGCACAGCGCCGCCCACATTAGTTACAGCTTGCGAGGGACACTAAAATCAGCGTGGTCCAGAACATGGCACATATGGCAACTACGTCGCCGAGCACCCCATAAGATCCAGTCCGGACATCTGGATCTCGTTAGTTTAGTTGCTACCCCTAATATGTCTAGGAATAGGGCAAGCTCATTCCCATCGGGATCCCCTCCTGGATCTTCTCGATGAGGGCCCTTTTCATGAATTGTTCTTCTGCGAGCACGCGGGTCGTCTGGGTGACGACGGAACGGGACATGAGGAACATGTGACTAGTAACAGAATAACACTCACCCTCAAAAAACGTTCTAGATCGATGCGTCCAGCGTTCAACGCCCTGTGCAAATGGTAAATCGTATCTTCGATTGCATTGTCTTCGGCAACTAAATTAATCAGCCTGGGGGACAAAAAGAATTTATGTCGGTCAGTTGGTAATCGAACGACAGCACACATTACGAGAACGGAAACTTGCTGGTTGTGGACTATGCTCGTGGAACAGACCAATTCATCCACCTCGGGGTCCCCCTTTCGGCGTAACTCGGCGAGGTTCCGGTCTGACTGGTCAATGATGCTCCGCAACCTTGCTGCGACGTTACGGCAAACATCTCTTACAGCCTCGAGGCGGGCCATCTCATCGCGAATAGCGGGTTCTCCGGCAAGAAGATCTGTTTGCTGAGTGCGCAGTCGATCGGTCTCCAGGAGCATGAGCTGCGACAGGGAAGAGAACTCTGATCGTATCCTGTCATGAACCTGGGCATGCAGTTGAAGCAGCTCTGGATTCGGGGGGCGTGGCGGTGCCGATACCTGCGGAGGCTGTGGGGCAGGAGATTCATCATCGAGCAGGTCCGGAAGCGGGAGAGCGGACGCAGCTGGTGGATGGAGAGGGTGCGGTGGAGGCCGGGGCAGATGGAGAACAGGGTGAGTCAAGGTCAGGGGTCGAACTTGCGCGGGCGGACTTTGCGCATCCGGGTAGGGTTCTAGCGGAGGCATTGATGCGCGGTAATTAGCAACGGTGGGAGAGGAGGAATCTCTGGACTGTTCTGTGGCTGATCGAACGATATTTCCGTCGCTAGCATTTGAGCCCTGGGGAGAAAGGATCGATTGGTGATATTGGGGCGGATGTGCATCTGCACGAGGTTTCTGGGGCAAAGGCGGTGGCGGCCGATTGTACAAGTCAATCTAGATGGCAAAGGAGACTGAGACAAATCGAGGGTTTTAGAGCAGTACGGGCATACGTGAGGATAAGCCAGAGGGAGCGTCGCTGGGGTAGGAATAGGGCGCGGGGGCACGACCAGCTGGTGAGACGAGACGGGTTTCGGCGGCAATGCCGGTGGATCCTGATTGGGGGATTGTGGCAGCGGCAAGGGCTGGGAAGCCGAGGGGCGTTGTGGGTGGGAGAGGGTGGATGAAGATGAAGGGGAAGGGGGTGGTTGCGGGGCTGGGCTGGAAGACTTGGGTTTGGCGTAAAGAGGGGGGGCGCGGGAGAAGTGATCTTGCATCGCCTGGAGCAAAGCGGCGATGTTGCAGGGCTTGGAAAAAAGTGAGCGAGTGGTAATGGACTGGGCTGAAGGGGAGAGACGGACCTCGGGTTTTCTAATCCAGTCATGGATGTACTGGATTGAGCATCGACCGCTGAGATCAACGTATTTGCTCGGACGAACAAGCATGTGTTGAGTTGGTACTACATAAAAGATCGGGGGACGGCGAGGGTAGTCTTTTGTGATCCAGATTGCGATCGGGATGTTGTATGAAGTTCCCCTGAATGAGATGGGAAGTAGACCGTGAAGACAGAGAAGAAGCTGGGCACGGCCATCGTCGTAGGCTGCGGGTTGCGATCAAAAATGAAGGGTGTTCAAAGTGGACAAGGGAAACTTACTATACATGTCAGACTTTGGTCGCAGGGTAGGAAATCCAGCGATGGCACGCTCGACATCGAGCACGACCCGCTCGCGTTCTTCGTACGACCCCGCCTGTTCTCGCAACCATCGCTGTGTATCCGCCATGGCCACCCTCGGCCGGTCACCCGGGTTCAGCCGCTCCACCGGCTATTTCAAGCGGCGACGGGAGAGTTTGCACTCCGACTCCGGCATGCGTGGACCGGAGAGGCTGAGGCAGCGCCGGTTGTCGGGCCGAAGGGGGGGGGAGGCCATCCTTCCGGGGCTACACACCACCACCTCGAATACTGTTGTTCTGGCCCATGCCACGTCTGGTCCCCAGATCACTTGTGGATGGGGCGCTTAGATTTGCACCCCGATGTTCGTCTCACAGTCGCTCTCCGCTTCTGTGGCGGGCACTTTCCATTTCCGCGTGGTGTCTGAACTCTTTTTTGTGACAGGATGTATAGATTCACACGATACCCGATCAGAATCTGGGCATTTCAATTAGACGTATCCGAACCAGCGGGTCCTTGATGCCAATATCGGATCTTTCGTCTTCGCGTCCTTCTCTTTCCTCCTGTCTCACATATATAACTGGCCACATCCCGTCCCCCTTCCACCTCTCTCCGTGCTCCCTCCTCAACAATGCGTGCATCCAGACTATCCGCCGTATATGAGCCAGATGCCCCAGTAAAATCCCTCACACCACAGCGCAAGCACAGGAAGCTCCTCAAAGATGGCTCCAGCGAAGTCTGGCCAGAGGAGATCGAGCGCATATTCGTCCAAGGCTCGTACTTTCTACCCTCCTCCTTTGCTCTCTTAGCTTACTCTTCTCTCTAGGCCTCCGTGACTACTGGGAGTCTCCCTGGGCGACATACTCTCGCGGCCGCAGTCGCTGGCGTAACCAGTTCCTCGTCGAGTATCTCCACAAGAATGGCGTCGATCGCTCAAAGAAACAGGTCGCTAGCCACATACAAGTCCTCCGAAACATGTGGAAGGGCGAACCAGGCTCGTCTCTCTCCCTTTCCGTTCCCGTACCCTCGCTCACGGATCATCGCTCTCCAGAATACCATCTCGTCGCCGGTGGCGAGGAACTCTTCCTCGAGACAGCCCTCCCCCCCTCCGTCAAGGCAGAAGACTCACCCGAAGCCCATCTCCTAACCCCTGCCGGCCATTTCGATGACCACTCCCCGGTATCAGATCGTTCTGGCGGTTCGGCTACCTCTCCATGCCCGCCCCGGTCCCTTTGTGCCGGTCCCAGCCCCACCGTGAGTACCACTACGGATCTCACCCTACCCCTACACTCCATCCGACAACCTCGGCTTGACGATGACTCACGCCGTGTGCGCTCCCTCCCGGCTTCCGAGCCACACCGTACCGACTCCCGCAGACTCTCCCCGCTTTCGTCTTACTGGACTTCCGACCTCGCCCGGTCTCCGGCAACTCAATCCTCCCCGAGTAGCATCTACACTACCAATGATCAGCCTTTCGACTTCACTTCACAGTGCACATCCGACCCTCTCCGCCAACCCAGCTTCTCCGACTCCTCCCTCCTATTCACCGAGTCTTCTCTTTTCCCCGAGCCCGCTCCGTGCTTCATCGGTCTCGCAACATTTTCCCTTTGGGCAGAGGGCATGCCCTCCTTCTCTCTTCCCGTGGACGCCCTCCTATCCTCTACACAGCCGTTCGTTCAGCCGTCACCGGCCGTATTATTGAGAATCAAGCTACATCTCCCGCCGATCGACGTGCCGTCCTTTCCTGCCCTACATGGCTTCCAAGGCTCTGTCACATGCTCCATGCGGCCTTCCGCTACCGTCAGGTGCTCAACTGCCATTTTTGTACGCGGCCAGTGCACCTCAAGAGAGAACAATCTCTGTACCCTAATGACTGCCGACTCCACCGGCAACGATCAGTTGGAGACTGTGACACTGCTTTTGCCTGACTCGCCTTTGACTCGCAGTCGGTGGCTTGACTCCAGTGAGTAATCCTCCGCAAGAAACCCTCCTCGTGTTCACCACGTGCACCCATCATAGCCTCGCCGACATGCATCGTGCAAAAAATTGTTGTAAACGAACAAGTTCTTGCAGTCATCTTTTACGATCTGGATAGAGGGCAGTCTGAAAGCATGCCCTCTGCCAAGCTCGTCGGCATCCAAAAATACCACGGTCGCCCTGAAAGGTCGCCAAGTCCACCACAGCCCGCTTATCAAGCCGACTCCATCCTCCCTACCTATACCCATATTCCCGGGCAATGCGTACCCCGCTCTAGCCTCCCTCAAGCGTCTTTATCATATGCTGTGTCAGCTATCAACGCGGATACCTCTCTCCCAGGCACGTCGTCTTATTCGGCGGCGTTCATGATGCCTTCCTTGCTTTCATGACCCTCATGACCGCCTCATTACCGGGACATTCACGGCCATCTGAACGTTGTATCACTTTTTTTTACTCTGGATATTGTCTTCTTTGAACTGTTGTTCTCGCGTGCTTGGGCTCTTTTGGGTGCACAGTTTAATCCTTTCGTCTTCATCGATCTCCATTTGTTGTTGTATCCGTTCTACCATGAAGTACTGTAGATATTCTGTAACGTCACTGTGGACCCATAGTACGTCTAATCACCGCTACGTCCTGATACAACTAGAGAGCCTACGGGCTGACTCTCGTATTCGAGAATCATAGTGACGTTGTTGCAGCTGCAGCAATTCGAAGAACGATGTCCCAAATGAACGACTGAGTTGGGGATCGTCTACTTCTGGCAGGTACATTCCGTCCGCATGGCGATCGTCGGTGGATAGTAGTGCTTCAAGTTTGGGTTCCTTCATCACCAAACTCTCGACGAAATCCAGGGCACGGAGCGCCACAGCTGGTGGCCAATTCAATGAAGCAATGAGGAGTCGCTTCGCAAATGCTGCTGACCGCCAGGGCAAGGTGCTGCTCGCAGTTCGCGGAGAAAATACCATTGTCAGTGCCCGAAACAGCAGGTCCGCGACGGTCGGTTGTCGGCTTGTTCGAGGCCCAGAGGCTGTCGGCGACTCGTCAATCTGCAGCAGCTCGCTCATTGGGAGTATGACGGAGTAGAGGTGATTGACGAAATCAGCGAGATCGATGTTTAAGGCTTCGCCTGTGTGAACTTCGGTTTGACACATCTCGTGCGAAAGTCCAAAGCGACAAACATACCTTGTCCTGATAAGAGTTCGAATGCTGTTACGATGCACAGCAAGCGACTCTGTATATCAGTCTTCTGGTCCAAAGTACCGCGTGATTCCTCAGCGTCTAAGTCGATGTCGTCAGACTCTCCCACAATGAGACTCTTGAGAACCTGCATCAGGTCCTTAAAGAAGTCGACATTGACGAGGTGCGCATATCTTGATATTCCTCTGAGAGCTGCCGGTAAGAGCGGCGTTCGACGAGAGTTCTTCAGGATGCGAAAGTATAGAACGAAAAGAAGCTTCAGGGTTTCCGTATGCTTTGCCACACAGGAAATGGTGAGGTAATCGAACAAAGTGCCGTATCTTCCCTCACTTACCGTCTTTGCCCGCTCTTCTCGGTCCACTTCTGCCTCTGCCTCGCGTACCTCGCATTCAATTTCCTTTTTTTGTTTGAGTGCTTTCTTGGTCTTCTTGCTCAAGTATGGTTGGTCCATCGATCTGCCTTTGGTTCGGCGACCCGCCATTTTTCCATTGGGATAAACTTTGGCCTTCTCTTCTTTGTCAGCCCTGGAGTCCGAAGCTCTCACGCTGAGCTCGCTCTTCAGCCTCAGGTGCAAAAGACATGTCAAAACGTCTGGGTGCACGTTAAAATGCCTTTCCTTGATCATGCGGTTCAATAATTGCACGGCTTCCAACGAGGGCACGCCCGTAAGATCGTTTCGGAAGATGCTAATCAGCGTGTTCAAACATAGATCAGAGGACTGGGGATCGAGTCAATCTAACCCTGAACGGACGCAAATTCAGGAGGAAGTTACCTCATCCCATGTTTTCTTGCTCATCCGCGCCACAATGCATGCCATAAGGTTTCCCCGGAAGTTGAAATGTGTGACATCCGAGGCTAGAGTGCACATGCATTTGAGGGTCACATCGGCCAGGTCGCTTTTGGCTTCATGGATGCTCAAAGAAGGAACACGAGGCGGCGCAAAGAGTACATGCCTTTGAGTTCGGCTTCCAGAGCACGGAGATAGGATTGATACACGAGGACAAGGCCTTGCTCCCATTCACGTGTTCGGGCGACCATCTGACTAACCTTTTCCGCCTTTTCTTTGTCCGTCAAATTTCGTATCCGATATCCGGGGATAATGTCCTTGAATACTGCAAGCTGAGAAAGCATAGCCAACTTGCGTATGGCATGATCGTTTTTGACTGGTTCCGGGTGCGATTGAGTCCTGATTGTTTCCAGGGAAAAGGTATGCAAGCGGCGAAGCAGTCCTAACTGGGTCACCAAATGAGACGACGGAATACGAGTGTCAATTGGTGAAAACGGACGCTGTTTTCTGGATCGGCAATTATATCTTGACATATACTAGCTATCTGGTCCTTTGCACCCTGAATTCTGGCTTTGCGCGAATTGTTCCCTATCACGTCCACGACAGCAGGTCGGCCGAAACGGGCGCCTGTAGCTACATCCTCCACTGTTGAAGGCACTGCTGTCGGCGATTGAGATCGGACCGATTCCTCCGTCTCTTCATCGTCTTCAATCGGAGCCGGTGCTACGGTCACTTTTTTTGAGGCCTCTATTCGTCCGTCGGACAGCTTTATCGGAAGACCAGGTATGTTCCGGTGTGTCTGAGGTTTTGGAATCTTTGGCATCCGTGGGACACGTTCATATGGCATCTCCGTGTCGGAGTCTTGCTCGACCAGAGACGAAGGTTGTTCTTCGGAATGAAGCCTGTCAGAGAAGCCGCTTTCTGACTGCGTCTCTACCTCAGAGTCGCCAATGTCGGTACCCCAGGATTCTGAATCCTCATTATGGGAATCAACTGAGGGTAGATCGTCGAGTTTGGGCTTGCGGACGGGTTTATGGAGTTGACGGAGACGTGCCGTCTCCTTTTTGCTCCTAAAAAAAAGGAAAGAAAACAGAGAGTGGAGCTTTCAAATGGCGAAATACCTTGATATGCCCTTCTGATCCAACGTAGCTAGGAAGTTGATGGTGTCGCCAAACTCATCTAGCATGGTTTCATCGTCCTCGGACAGGTCGTCACTGTGAACATCATCATCTAGAGTAGCACTAGGGATTGCGATGTATTCTCTCTCAGAGGCTCTCTCTTTTCCCTTTGATTTATTCTGACTTGACCTAGGGAGGGCGCGTTTGGACGAATGGCTTGGTGTTGCCTTTTTCTTTTTCGCTGGACGCTGGTGATAAAAGTAAACAATAATCCTTACTTTGAGTAGCACGCAACTGCACTTACCGCTGGGGCCGCCGGTGCAGCCCTTTTCTTTGTTTTTGGTAGCATTGCGCCGAGGTTGCTTCCGTTGGCCATGCAATCATCGTCAAGTCTAGTAACCAAAAGAGGAAGGTGTTTCCCATCTGTGCCCCTGTGTAGATCGCTATCCCAGCGACCCAGTCTTTAGCTGACTAGCGTTAATGATGGACTACAGGCCCGGGACACCTCCTCCCATCCACCATGTTCTTCGTCCTCACCACATCGATCTCCTCGCCATATTTCTTCTGGTTTTCAAAGAGTTTCGTAACAATCTTCCACCCAGCTTTCTGTTGTTCATATACCGCTTCTTACTCTTTGAAGTTTCTGAAGTAGGTGCATCTCCAGCCCGCTTGTAAATTATCTTACTAGATAAGGTCGTGCAACCGAGAACTCACGAGCAGATCATGTTGGTACTTCGATCCACACCGGAAGCCGACCACCTCAATGTCCGAAACCTCATTACAGCTCTCGAGGCAGTGGTAAGGCCGACATCTCCTAACCCCCATTTAACTAATAGGAAATTTGCAAGCCAAGTCAACTTACGAGCGCAGATCAGTTGACCAACTTTTTCCACAGTTCGTCGCACATAAACTTTGTCCACCCATGATCTACCTTTCTTCTAGGTACCCCCGCCATATTTGTGGAAAGGGCTGAAGACGAGGTACATGCATGACTTGACTTTTCGTCTGCCATCTATCTAAGGACTGTTCTGTATCAGCCTAGTGTCCTCGTACGCGCATCAAGTCCTTCTGATATCGACCTATGACCCTAACATAAGGTCATCCAGGCGCGCCGCTCGATTTTCGGCTATTTCTGTCGCCGCTGTTTTGTCAGCTTCATCAAACTCTCGTTCTACGGAGTCATGCAGTTACAAAAAGACTATCAGGCTTGGTGTGCAGGAGACCATCGGGCTGGTTACAGCCCCGTGGAAAAAGATCCTCTCACAGGAGATATCTGGATTTTTAAAACGAACTCTGATTTGAAATCATCGGCTCGCTCGGAACCATGGGCACTGTAAGACTTTTAGAGAGTCCAATTCAATGATTTCTTATAGCTTTTTCAGCTGGGAGAAAGGTTGCTCGACTGGTGACGATATCATAGGGCCAGAAAATCTACGGAGATATTTCGAACAGCGTTTCCATGATCACAACGATTCGTAAGTACGATCTCCGTTATGTGTCATCCGAATTGCGACTTGCTTGTAGAGGAATACGGCAACACGCACTCCTGAATCTGGTGCGTATGCATTATGTACGCAAGGAGTATCCTGCGGCCCGCCAGGTTCGTGACTCTGTTGAGAACTGCCTTTCTGATTAAAGATGGATTTCAGTTATTACAAGAGGCGATCGCGGTCGCACGCACCAGTGGTGATCGCGTCACGTTGCAGCACTGCATCAGGCTAGTTCCTCTCCATCTCTTGCCCGTATCGATCGTTAATGATTTCTGAAAATAGCATGCTGCATCGCTTGCCTCCAGACTTATTCCCTAATAACATGCTTTTGCTGAATGAAATTCAGCCAGACCTACACCCCTGCGAGGTCCTTTTTGATGTTGTCAAGCTCCTCCAACCACAGAGTGTGCGATTTTTGCATGACTCCAACATGTTGGTCAATAAACTGATCGGCGTTGGTCATAGGGCCAGCCTTTGACCCTGTGCTTCGAGAAACTCGCCCAGGCAATTGGACTATACGATCACTGGGTTGATCTCAAGAAAGCAGCATCCCACGAACGAGAGTTACTCGGACAACATGCCATGCAAGCCATCTTATGGAGCACATTGGGTATGCCTTCGAGCATCAACTGTTCCAGCAGCTTTATAAAACAAACCATAAGGATGTTATGATCTTACTGCGGCAGAAGAATCATTTGTGCTGGCATTTGCCAGGACCGGGGATGGTGACCCTAATCATCTCAACGTCGCGCTTAATCGGGCTTACAGGGTCAGTCGCTTTCAAATCAGATCATGCCACAACTTATTTCATACGGTCTCGAGCAGCTCGCAAGGGCTGGGTCTTATCAAATTGCTTTGGCGCAGCTCCTTCATTCAGAGACGTGGCGGGGTCTTTCACTTGATCAATATCAGGAGTGGGCGATCATGATCTGGCATATATTGGCATTGAGAAGCAGTCGGAGGCAAGTGGGCTCTTGATTTCAAATCGTACGAGATTGCCTTATTGACCGATTTCATACGCGGTTATACGCAGGAGTCAGCGCAGGTTCTTCCGCGACTTTTTATTGCCCCGTCAACCAACGTCTTCAACATTTGTTTCAAAGGAGTATTTCTTTGAAGACACTGTCGCTCAACTTGATCCTATCAGCAGCGAATTGCACCAGGTGATGCATGCCCGCGTACGTGAGAACTCGGGACATGGAAGCGTTGTTGAGTTTCATTTCATTTACAGCGACGGGGACAAGCTGTCACTGCTATCCAACCCCTGCTTCAATCATTATGGCATGCAGAATTTCAAGGTAGATTTCTATTATACAGAGTTGGGATCATCCTTCTCGCGGACATTGGAATGGAATTTGGGATGACGAAGCACTGTCAACGTCTGTTGGAGGGGATATTGCCTCAAGTGAGATTCGCAGGACATTTCTCAATCATAGCCAAAACAGGCTGAATCATACGACAGGTTCTGACAGGTCACGAGTTGGAGCATCGTGCATTTGCTTGCCACACTTTGGCAAGATGTATCATTTCCTCTGCTGGTTCGAGAGGTATGGCATACATTTGATCACAAACGGCAGTCTCATTGGAACATGTTCGTTTCGTAGAAGCAGAGCTTCGGGAAGCCCTTCCCCATCTTCTCATGGCAGAAGCTGACTACTCACGGCTCTCCATGTTTGAAGCAACATCGGATGTCCAATGGTTACTGATGGTGGTATTTCATAACCTTGGGATGAAAGCAGAAGAGGAAGCGGTTCTAGAGCGGTATTCTCTCTCTATCTCGACACTGCGGAGTTTTGAGGAGTGCACTCTGGACGAGGAGGCGCAGCAGGTCTGGGAACTTGTGACGGACGTCGGCGTGTCTTTGGCAGCACGGTAGTCACGTGATACAGAATCCACCTGATTACATAATTACGCGTCTAGGGTTATCGACGCCTAGTGAGTTAGTGCAAGTTGAGAAGGAGTGTTGAACTTCTACCTACTTTCAATTTTACGCCAAGTCTTCCTGCCTTGGGCATGGACGGGCCCCCTCCTCAGGAAGAAGACTTTTCGTCACTCTCGGTCTCTGAGAGGCTCGCTCACAAAAACTGGAAAGCCCGTGTAAACGGCTATGAGTCTCTCATCAAGACCTTTCAAACAACTGCGTCTGATTCAGACCCAGCGTTCAAGCCATACTTATCCAATCCTGATCTCCTCAAGAAGATAGTCACCGATTCCAACGCAGTAGCACAGGAGAAAGGCGTGGAATGCCTCATAGCATTGGTCAAGTTCGCAGGCGAGGCTGCTGCCAAAACTAGAGACGTGGTAGTTCCCGCCTTGGTTGACAAATGTCTTGGTTCTGCCAGGGCAGGAACGAAGAACCAAGCGATAGAACTCATTTTGCAATACGTCGAGGTGGAGAACTCTGGTACAGGGGTAGCGGTGTGTTCGGTCAACCGTCAGTTAGGAATAGTTGTTCTTATCATTTACAGGCAGACATCATCCCTGGTCTCGGCGCGAAGCAGCCAAAGGCGGTTGCGGCTAGTGTTTTCGCACTCAAGGAGGTCCTTCGGTACGTCCTTGACAGATACCATTTCGTGATGTACCAATCACACCACTATGTACCTGCAGAGTGTTCGGAACGCAAGTAACACCACCCGCCCCAGTACTCAAGATATTACCCAAGATTTTCGCTCATGCAGACAAGAACGTCCGCGCCGAGGGAACGCAACTCACTTACACGCTATATCAATACATCGGGCCAGCGATCGACCCATGGCTAGCTGAGTTGAAGCCAGTTCAGGTCAAGGAGCTGCAGGAAGCGTTTGAAGGCATGGAAAAAGAGGGAAAGGGCAAGGGGACGCTCAGGGCGGAACGATTGACGAGGGAACATCAACGGGAAGCTGGAGCTAATGCAGATGCTGACATCAACGATGATCTTGCTGACTCTGGGGCACTGGAGGGTAAGCAGTTCTAATTACAGAATGAACCTAGCTCATCCGCTTCTGTTTCAGCTGAGTTAGATCTTCCTGATCCACGCACTCTTGCCGAACCTGTCGACATCGTGGCCAAGTTTCCATCAAATCTACAAACCAATCTCGCGTCTTCGAAATGGAAGGAGCGTAAAGAGGTACTGGATGAACTACTCTCCCTCGTTAATTCTGCTCCCCGGATTCAGGATGCACCGGAGCTGGCAGATCTTGCAAAGTCTCTGGCCGCCTGTATACACAAGGATGCCAATATCAACTGTGTCATGGCAGCCGCCAATGTCATAGAAGGACTTGCCAAGGGAATGATGAATCCGTTCGGAAAGTATAGGGAGGCGGTGGTTCCTCCCATGTTGGAGCGTTTGAAGGAGAGGAAAGCCAATGTCACGGATGCCATCGGAGCTGCCCTGGATGCGATTTTCACGACTGTGAGCATTCTAAGCGTTCTCTAGCCGATATCCCTCTTTATAACTGGGAATCTACAGACGTCTTTGCCCGATGTGATACCTGATCTGCTCCCAGCACTAGGTAACAAAAATCCGCAGGTTAAGGAAGGGACTCTAAAGTTCCTTGCGCGTTGCCTTGCTACTTCGACCAGTCCAATTCTGCCGGGGCAGATAAAATTAGTCACGGGGCCACTTGCGGTTCTTCTTGAAGATAGTTTCGAAGGTGCTCGCAATGAGGCTGCTGCATGCTTAGGTACCTTGATGAAGATGGTCGGAGAACGGCCGCTTAATGCTCTCATGGATGGGCTGGCAGATGTGCGGAAGGTAAAGGTTAAAGAAGCCTACGAAAAGGCCACAGTAAAGTGCAAGACTGGATCTGGAGGGCCGCCGAAGCCACAACCAGCCGCAAAAGAGCCTCCTAAGAAGAAACCCCCTGTGAAGGCAACTGCTCAGGCGCTTCCCGACCCACCCGTGGCATCATTAGTCGCCGAGAACGGACTCCTACAGGACGAGTCGTCAAAGAAATCTGCGGGGAAGCTGCCCGCAAGACCTTTGGTTGGTCTTTTTCGGTGTTTGAAAGGCTGGACGTTGACGTCATTGTTTATCCCAGGCAAAGAAGGGCACGCAAGCTAATGGTGATGCAGCTGCCGATGGAGCACACAAGTCTGGCGCACCCGCAACTACCACTACTCCACCAGTAAAGAAGGCGGCCCCGGTTGCCGTTGCCAAGGGTGCAAGACCATCACCACCCGTTCCTCCTGGTGCTCTCGATACGTTCAAATACAAGCATACTCCAGAGGATGCTGAAGCACTCGCTGCTACCCTCATACCTGGATCTGTCGTAGAAGGGCTCGGAGACGCGAATTGGAAAACAAGGCTCGCAGCATGCGAAGAGATGTCCAGTTGGCTTAATGGTGTAGTGGAAGAGGTAGATGCAGAGGTCGTTGTGAGGGCGATTGCCAAGAAAGGTTGGAACGAAAAGAATTTCCAAGTATTTTTCTCTTCTACTCCCGGGAGTCTATGTTTCGCTGAACCATTGTCTGTGTAGGTCTCTGCCAAGTTATATGGAATCTTGAACATCCTTGCCGAGCACTGTCCCTCGTTCGGCAAGTCGTGCGTGGCGTTGTCGACCGGGCATTTGAGTGAAAAACTTGGTGACGCAAAGTTGAAGAAGCCTGCAGGAGATGCACTTACAATCTTTGCTGAGAAGACCTCTTTGCAGTTTGTGCTCAATCAAGGTATGTCACGCTATGGGTGCGGTGCGGTCTCCGAACACTTAGACAGGTCAATCTAGTATACGAACCACTAGGCAAACAGAAAGCTCCCAAAGTTCTTGCAGACGCGTTGACCTGGATAGATACAGCTGTCCTTGAGTTTGGAACAGCTGGGCTCTCACTTCGTAACCTAATCGAGTTCCTCAAAACCGCGTTAAAGAATTCCAACGCCGCGGTACGCACCAGTGCAACCAAAACCATCGTCACGGTGAAACTTTTTGCAGGACCAGGTGCGCCATCCACTTTCATTTGCGCCACGCCATCAACAGCCTTATGCGATTATCCCTAGGAATTAAGGATTTTCTGGAGGATATAAACCCACAGCTACTAGGAACGATTCAGGGCGAGTTTGATAAGGTCGAAGGCACCCCTGTCCCGCAGCCAAGCCGGACATCTGCCGATGTGGCTGCGATATCTCTGATATCCGGTTCAGGAAGTAAAGCCGCGCCAGACCCATTGGAAGACCTTTTCCCTAGGGTTGAGATTGATAGTCTACTCAAGGGCACAGCCATTCTTGCCGACTCAAAGAACGATGCATGGAAGACTAAGAAGGAGGCACTGGAGATGTTGCAGGCGATCCTAGACCAAGGTGCCAATAAGCGATTGAAACCAACCATGGGCGAAATTGCACAAGTGCTAAAGGCTCGAGTAGCTGACACTAACAAGGCGGTTCAGTCTCTCGCTCTGGACATCGTCGCGCGCATCGCTACGGGGATGGGCAAGCCCTTCGAAAAGTACACGAAGTTGTTTGTTGTCCCGGTGGCGACCGTACTTTCCGATCAGAAAGCACCTATTCGGGCAACTGCGATCCAGACTTTGACAACAATGGCGAACGCCTGTGAAGGCGTGGATTCTATGGTCCACTTCCTTGGTACTGCACTTGAAGCGACGAATCCTACCCAACGGGCATCGCTCATGGGATGGATTTCTGATTATCTGAAGGAAAATCCTCCTTCATCTTCCCTCGACTTGAGTAATTGGGCTGGTACCGTGGTTTCTAGCTTGGACGATCGCAATGCGGATGTCAGGAAAGGCGCTCAAGCACTCCTTCCTTCGTTGATCATGTTCGTTGGCTTTGACAAGGTTATGGCGCACACAACGGCTCTCAAACCAGCATCCCGAAAAACTGCCGTCCCAGTCATACAAGCTGCTAAAGAGCTTGCAACACCTCCGCAAGCTTCCGCACAGCCAGCCAGACCAGTCGCAAAACTTTCCGTCACTACAACCGTACCTCCTTCGTCCCCAACCCCTCCTCCCTCTTCTCCCGCATCTGCAGTTCCCATATCGTCTGGGGTTCCAAGTAAACCCAACGGTGTTAGGAGGAAGCTACCTCAGGGTACCTCCAGAGCCGAGCCAAGAGAAGAACCCGTAGACGAACCTCTGCAGACGATCAAAGTACCGGGGAAGGTCGGATTGAGACGACCCGGCGCCGCCGCTCCAGCCACAAAGGTTCCTACCCCAACTGCACTGTCGTCTCTCCCTTTCTCCGGCATGAACTTGGAAGCGAAGCGCGCGAGGTTGGCGAAGGATCCTCAAAAGTGGATCAATGAGGCTGGATCAACGCGTAAGGATCTCGCGGACCTATTGCAACATCAGATGGAACCAAACGTTTCCAAGGATTTAACCGGTCAACTCTTCAGCCATGATCACAACGCGGTCAATGACCACGTTTCTGGGCTTTCTACTATGCAAGAGTTTTTCATGGCTGCTGCGTCGGGAGAAGACAAATACGGGGTTCCCGTCGACGATATGCGCGCGGTTGGTCTAGCATGCTCAGACCTCGCATTGAAATACGTTTCGATGAAGGCTCACGAACCTCAGTCAAATCTCGCCTCTAAATGTCTAGACGTTATAGAGGCAGTCGTGTGCTTCTTACGCAGCATTGACGCTCAGTTTGAGGATTCAGAAGCGCTTTGCTTCGTCCCAACAGTTATCTACAAGGTGAGCGCTTCTCAAGACGTTCAATTGTGGAACATTGTCGAGTTTCTCATTCCCAGCTCGGCGATGCACGAGAACCTATGCGTGTGCGTGTCCAGAACATAGTACAATCCTTACCGAAAGTCTATGCATACAGTCGGATTTTCGACTTGTTGCTAGAGCACGGTTTGAAATCTAAGGTGGCAAAAACTAGGCAAGGTGCTTTGGACGAACTGGCAAATCTGCTAAAACGCAATGGAATGGGCGCGTGTAACCAGCCCAGCAGGGCGTTTCCTGTCATAGGATCGATGATTGCCGACAAAGATTCCGCGGTCCGCAAGTCCGCGTTGTCTGTCCTCAGGTATGTTGGTCAGTGGTTTGCGACGGAATGTCAATAACCTATCATCCACAGCGAGGTATATGTGCTCGTTGGAGAGAAGGTCTGGATATTAGTTGGATCCCTTTCTCCCAAGGATAAGACACAGCTCGAAGAGCGTCTACGACGTATTGCAGGCCCAAGCAGTCCTATCAAGCCCGAACACCAGACTCCTGCGCCTCCTGCGCAGGTGGCTCGGCTGGCAAATGCGGGTTCCCGACCAGAGTCACCATCTGTGGGGAGAGTAGGCGGGATACCACGTCCCCACAGTCCCGCCGCTTCCATAGTATCTCGCGTTGCGCCGCCTGGTTCTCCCGGTCGGTTGTTACGATCTGTTTCCCCGACATCAGTGCAAAACACTACTCGATCAGCCTCACCATCTCGTGGGGTTTCCAAGTTGCCCGGACCTTCCAGCGTACCCGCACTGTCTGCAACAGGCACTTCTGGAATTCCATCAGTTGCAGCGTCTGGCTTGCGTCCCAAAAGCATGCTCCCCTCTCGTTTGGCACAGCCTAGGTCTGCAGTCCGCCCCACTGCTCCCGCGTTAACTAGCAACGCTGCAATCCGACCAGCCGATGAACCCTCTGAACTACCGTATGTGGCCGGGACAAATGGTTCTCGAACAACAGAATCCCTTCCGTCAAATGACACAGTCGACACCTTGGTGGATTCCTCTCCTTATGATGACCTTTCTGCCAATGCCAACGATATTACGATAACGATCTCAAGCATCCTCAGCAGTGACGCGTCGCGTAGTGTTGACGCACTCAAAAAGATACAAAAGACACTTATGACGAAACCTGAGGACGGACATGCATCACCGGAATATAGGGATCTTGCAGAGCATACCGAAGGCCTGATAGAAACTGTCACGCTCCAGATGACCCACGTATTCGAGAGACCAGAAGAACTACTGCTCGACGAAAACTTCCGGCTTGCTAAACATCTCATACAAACACTTAATATCTTCTGCGACCATGCATTCCTAGCAGAATCGCTAACTGTTGATATCCTAACGCCTCTACTCGAAGAACTCACACTACGCCTGCTAGAGACAGACGAAAGTAACGTTACCAAAGTTAAGGATTTGTCACGGTTCATTAACATGATCATCTTGCGCCTGTTTGCGACAGGGAGAAGAATGTCGATCTTCCGGTTAGTTTTCTCTGGCATTCGGTGTGATGATCTCGTGCTGAGACCACCCGAAGTTCCCTGTTTACCCTTCTCCTGCAAATTGTCAAGCCGTTTCCTAGTGCTGGCACTCCCCCGGATTCAAAGGAATCACGGGTTGCGGAACTCGTTCTCAAATGCGTGTGGAAGCTTGCCAGAAATATCCCACAGGATCTCAAGGACCACAAGCTAGATCCTGTCGAACTTCTTCCGGCCGTGGAACATTTTCTGCAGTCTGTTCCTCCCAATGAATGGCGAGCTAGAGCGACTAATAAGGTTCCCTGTGGGGACATGCCATTGAGAACCATCAAAGTCATTATTCAGCATGTGGTTGGTATGTGGTGACATCTAATTTTATTGTGCTATTGTAGTTTCCTAACGTAACCCGCAGCTCACTATGGGGATGAGGCGTACGACATTCTTTCCGCTTCTTTCGATGATCCATCTGCCACCATCGTGTACCCTTACGTGTACCGCATCCTAAACTCAGCATCAAAATCTACAGACCCCTCGACCAGGCCAAGTGGTGGGAGTCCACCGGATCCGATCAGTCGACCATATTCAGCAGCTTCTAGTCGACCTATTTCGCCAACAGGGTCGGCTTCTGCCAATAACCGTCGCTCCTCACCTAGCCACCGAACTAGCCCAAGCATATCGTCACATAATGGTTTTTCACCTCCTGTGGAAGAGCCGGACCCAGAGGCCCAACTTATAACCATCATCAATCACATCTCCAGTGAGACGACCGGCGCGATGCACAAGGAGGGCATTACAGAACTTCATCATTTCCTGAAGAACTATCCGCATAAACGACCCAAGGTAGAGAAACTTCTTGAAACAACTGGACCGGCATTCCGAAAGTACATCAACCGCGCATTAGCTAGCCGAGCTGCGGAGGACCTGGAACGGACGGTAGCTGTTACGAGTACGCTATCAAGTAGGTTGCATTTCCTGGACCTTAGCCATATATGCTCATGGTTGGCGGCAGAACTCGAGGCTAACGAGAACCAGCCAAGCGCAAGTTCCCCTATAGCCCGGGAATCTGGTAGTGCTCCACGATCACCCCTACCCGCATCGGACCCTCCAGCAGAGGACAGGCTTCACAAGTTGCATGATCTTTTCCAGTACAAGCGGGCGAGCGTGACGAGCAACGGCTCATCAGTCAGTGCGACTCGGCCGCGAACGTCTATCGAATGAATTTCTTTCTTTGATTATATATCACACCCTCATCTTTCCGGTTCACTTTCCGCTGCCTGACATACTGTACAGTAAGCATATGCAAGCAGATTATCGTAGTAAATAATACAAGCGCTGGTAGTGGTTGAGTACTACTGAGTCACGGTATAGGACTGAGTTTGGCCATGTTGACAACCCCACACCCCAGCGAGTGGAACTGTGCCGACGCCAACACTCTCGAGCTCTTTTTCATGATCTTTTCCTCATACGACGCACCGCCGCCGCCTCTGACATGACTATCACTTATGAAGCTGCTCTGATGTTCTGGAGAGTAATTACCCAGATATTCTTCAGAGAGATACGCCCACGTGGTGCTTTCAACATCCCCCGTGATGGCCCAGTTATCTTCGTTGGTGCCCCCCATCATAACCAAGTATGTTCCCAGATTACCTCTCTGGTTTCCATGCAGATGAACGTCGCAGTTCCTTGATCCCCTGCTCCTGATTCTTGAAGTATTCAGGGAAACACATCGTCAGGTTGCATTCTTGACAGCAGCCAAGAGCTTGAAGCGGAAGGCCGTTGGTTTCTTCGCCCGCCAAATGGACAGCAGTGAGTGGCTCCCTCTCCTCAAGGTTAACGCTGGACTTAGCTAGTTGCAAAGTACCCGTGGCTCGGGCAGCGGACGAAGCCAAGGCTGGGGCTGGTCTCGTTTCCTTGTCCCAAAATGATCCGTGTCTTGTCCTTGGGCATGGAACACGCTTCAAGTCCGAGTTCAAGCCTAAAATGCAGATCGCGTTATCAAAATCGGTCAACTCGGTGACGGCCGAAGTGGTGGAAGTCATCTCGGACACACAACTCCGGATAAAGAAGGAGTTCGGAGGCGAAACCGGGAAGGGAACGGCGCGCATCAGAGAGAAGCTGGCAGAGGGGAAGGCAGAGGGGAAGGATGGATTGGCCTTCAAGACACTTCCCTTCATCGACCAGCAGGAAATGTATCGTGGCGTCTATCAACGGTTGAAGGAAGGAGGTTGCATCGGCATCTTCCCCGAAGGTCAGTCATGGTGGTAAATGGCATGTTGTGCTTAATTGACATGACTTTAGGTGGAAGTCATGACCGCACTGATTTACTTCCCCTCAAGGCCGGCGTCTCCATAATGGCTCTCGGAGCCATGGCCAACGATCCAAGCGTCAAAGTCAAAATCGTGCCAGTTGGTCTTTCGTACTTCCATGCCGATCGCTTCCGTTCCCGTGCTGTTGTCGAGTTTGGTACCGCGCTTGACGTACCGGTGGAGTTGGTGGAGATGTTCAAAGAAGGTGGTAATCGCAAACGTGAGGCGGTTGCAAAATTCTTAGACCTGATTTATGACAGTCTCAAGACTGTCACTATCAGAGCTCCCGACTATGACACTCTGATGGTATGCTTGCTTGCTTCGCATGATGTCCCTGCTAAGACATATCTTGCAGCTCATACAGGCTGTTCGACGACTTTATAAAACCCCTGGCCAGCATCTCACTCTTGGTCAAGTGGTTGAATTAAATCGCCGTTTCCTCGAGGGTTATACACACTTCAAGGATGAACCACGTGTCCAAAAGCTCAGGAGTGACGTGTTGAAATACAATCGTCTGGTACGAGATCTAGGCCTTCGCGACCACCAGGTATGCAGTATTTGCAGTTGTTGAATATCTTGATAATAATCGCAATAATGTCAGGTGCCCCGCGCAAAGAAGGCAAGTTGGAAAACACTTGGTCTCCTCCTCTATCGTCTTGCTTTGCTGCTAGTCTGGACTACATTGGCGCTGCCTGGTGTGATTTTGAATGGCCCCATGTTCATTATTGCTTCCGTCATATCGAAAAGGAAGGCAAAAGGTGAGCAAGGCATTGTGAATATTGGAGCATAGCTCATTCTCGTATGTCGACAGAGGCGCTTGCTGCTTCTGTCGTCAAGGTCGCCGGCCGAGATGTTCTCGCGACTTGGAAGATCTTGATTTCCATGGGTGTTGCTCCTGTTTTGTACACATTCTATGCACTCCTGGCGACTATTGTTGCTGTAAAGGCCAAGGCACCTTTCTTACTTCAACTGTGGACACCGTTCCTTGTCATTTGCGCTCTTCCTTTCATGAATTATGCTGCCCTCAAATTTGGCGAAGCTGGAATGGACGTACTCAAGTGAGTGGATTCCTATTGATGCCCTGCCAACTTATTCAGGCATGCTCTAGATCTCTTCGACCTCTTGTCGTTGCACTTATTCCTGGACAGCAAAGAGACCTTGACAAGTTGAAGGCCATGAGATTGCGCCTTTCAAATGAGGTGGCGGACGTAATCAACGAATTCGGTCCGAAGGTATTTGACGACTTTGACCAGGTAAGATCTTAGTTTTGCTACGGTTATACCACCTTGTTTCTTATGCTGGTCAGTTCCGTATCTTGGTGCCTGCGAGCGCTCCGCCATCCACTGATCCTGGGGTTTGGAGACGGAAAAGTAGCGTGGGACAAGTGGATGCGCAAGGCAATTTGCTTATCCATCCTATGGTGAGTAAGCGCGATCATCCCTACCGGGCATTTGGTTCAACGCAGTGTTTGACAGACATGGCTTGATGAACGCCTGTTCGGTTGGAGTCGCACTGGTCCACACGGCACTAGTGCGTGGGGTGGGAACACGCCTAGTCATGACAGTAGGCCAGGAACTCCCGGGCTCGACGAGTCTGATGAGGAAGACCACGGAGATTATGACCATGTGATCGGTTATCTCCCTGCCTATGAGGATGCATCCCGAAGCAAGCTCCGTAGTCGACAGGGTTCATATGCTGACCTTCAGCGGCTCCGCATGACGTCCAGCGAGCAGGCCAATATATCCAGTGCGTCATCGGGCGCACAGGTATTGAATAGCCAAGGGTTACATATGCGCCCCCGACAACGAAAAGAGAGTCTTTCTAATCTTGTTCCTGTACAGCGCATAGCGTCGGTTGACAGGCAGGAAACCTTTCCGAACGCCACGGCGGACCTGAATGAGAACAGTAGGCACGATCGTACCTGAACAAAATGCATGTATGGACTATTGAATTTATGATTCGTGTTCATATATACAAATATTGTGAGATGGATTCAATCGGCGAAGGGAGGAAACGGATGGGAGGTGCTGGTTGGGTCAGGCTGGGAGACCTCTTATCTGGATGTAGGCATTGTCCTGGAGACTTGCCTTTGAGAACTCCATGCCGCATTCGGAATTGGTGCATCTAAGATTAATTGTTCGACTGGGGTCACAACCTCCACTGCAAGAAAGCGCTTACTTGAGATTTCCTGACGCCTCGTTGAAGAACTGAAAATATGTCGGGGTCTGTTGAGAGCGTATAGTTGATAGACTCACTTGTATTTGCGTGCATCCACCCTGCCTTGCCTTGAAAGAGCCCAGAGCCTCGTCGGCCAGGTCCATGCACCTGATTTCTCTCTGCAATCACAATCGATCGATCTGCGTGTCTGCTTACGACTCGAGCGGAATTTATACATACCGTCCGACTAGGGTATGTATCGGTCGCGCTATTGGATGAAGAAAGGGGGGAGAGGAATCGATGTAAATCGCCGAACACAAGGTTCAAACTGGAAGGCATCAACTGACGGGATGTGCTTTGTGATCACGTAGATGGGTTTCCCTCGTGAAGCACCACACTTTTCGACGAGGAGATAAGGCTCAGAATCAGACATCTGTGGGGGCGTCGATGTCGCTGCGGAAGGTGTGTCGTCGTTGAAAGATGATGTACGAAAGCAAAACAGAGTCTGAGACGCGCAGTTCGGGTAATGTGTCGATACTGTTAGTTGTATTTACCAAGAGCATTGTCAGCGGGCGGCCAATGATTCCCTATTAACAGGGTGGCGATCAAAGGGATAAGAATATGTACACATAAAGGATCGGGGGATGTGCTTGTGCGACTCCCATGCTTCGCAAGAATTTCAAGCGGAGTGAACGGATTCCGGCGGCGGAAGCATTTATCACCACATTGCATTCGCATGTTGATACGTTACGTTGTACCCGACAAGTCAGAGAACAAAGTCTTTCCTCGCCGTTAGCACCTCTACTCCCGTTTCAGTTATTCTGTTATTGAGCGATAAGTGCAATGCTTGACTCAACGACGAACAAGCTTTACGTACAACAGCGTCTCCTCAAACTGTGCACTTCGCTTGCCATCAATGGTGGTTGCCGTCCACGAGTCCTCCCAATGTTGCGTGTCCCAATTTGTCCCCAAGTTAATCATCTGTGTGCATACAATTAATTCACGATCCCCTCCATGTACCTGTATCAGCGCTCACGGGTTCAATGGTAAAACACTTGATGAGGTCTATGGTCAACCAAGAAGCGATCTCTAAGGCCACAGAAACATCACTTACCATTCCAGGCTTCATAGTCCCAACTGCCTTGTTTTTGGCATAATGAGGGATATTGGGCGCAGTATGAAATAGGTCGTTGATTCCGTGCCCAGTGTAGGTGCGGACGACCGCACAGTTGCTGGCTCTTGCAATTGGTTCGCTGCTCCAAGTCAGCGGTTTAGAAGCATGTGCAGTAAAGGGAACTGACATAGCCTTCCCAATATCGCGGAAGAGCGCCCCGGGTTTGCACATTCTGATCGACGCATCCAAACACTCCCGCGTCGTTTGAATTAGTTTCGCTGAATCTTCGTCGACCTCACCGACGGGGTATGTAGCATTGAGATCACTGTGAAAACCTCAAAGATAGCGATTGGATATTACGAAATTCGAGGATTCGAAAGAGTTACCTTGATAATAAAGTGAGACGTCTGTGCAACCAAGTTAGCAAACTATCGACTCGAGCAGATGGATGGATCAACCAAGGTTAATGATGTCTCCGTCCCTTAGTTTCCGTTGGTCGGGAATGCCATGACAGATGACCTCGTTGACAGATCTTGGACTACTTAGGGAATAGATCTTCCAGGACGAAAAGAAGAGGCGTACGTGCAGACGGATTTTGGAAATTTGCGATAACCAAGTGGAGATGGGTATGCATCCCGATCAATGGTTGCTTGATGGACTATTGCATCTATTTCGTCGGTTGTGATCCCAGGTCGCACGTGGGATGCAGCAAGGTCCAGCACTTCCCGCCCCAACTAGAGAGTAGAACAAATGGTATCGCAGGAACAAATGGAATCCAGAGACCGACCATGGGATAGGTGTAATGAGACATGGAATCAGAGAGTGACTTGAAACTTACACGACATGCGATCCGCATTTTCTCGATCTCATCAGGCTTGAGGATACGAGGAGCATGGCCCAGTGAGCGCATTTCGGAGACGGGGAGACCTGCACGAGAATGTGCTCGTCAGAGCGGTCTTTGCCATCGGAGTGGGCTCACCGTCATCACGCTCAGCATAGTCCGGTCGCGGTATATGATCAGGGACTTGACGCTTCGGCGAAAGCGGATATACAGGTCGCATTGTCCCAGAGTATGCGTAATTTGGCCATGGGTTGAAAGTTCCGTCTAGATGGAGCTCTCAACTAGTTGCCCAAAAAAATTTTGACAAAGGCTTACCTGAAAGAGGGGCGCGTGCCAGCTCGTGGATGACTTTGTGCGTTTTCTAACGACTTTTGTGAGGCAGCATGCTACGGGCGTCAGATTGGAAGACCATACCCCTGCATGAAGACGAAGATAAATGGACAGCCTATCTAAACGGATGGAGGGTATGCTCACAGTTTGCCTTGAAGCACTCTTGGCCACAGAAGAAGGAGCCACGGATGCCTAACCTAGACCACGGTTGGTGTGGGAGCCGGGTACTAGGAAGCTCAATACGTACTTGCTGCATGTGGGGCATTCTAGCTTGGATGGAGGGTTTCCTTGAGGACAATTTGTGCTTTGGCACAGTACAACTGATTGCGAACTCATAAAGTGAAAATGTACCTACAGATCTATATTGATCAATGTGATCCTTCGCTAGTAGTACGTATCCGAGTCGAAGTCTGTGGATGCGGTTTCTTACTTGATGAGGCTGTACAGTATTAGCTTAGCTAAGTCATTGACACAAGAACACTTTCAGGCTCGTCCACTTCCATGATCTGAGTCCTCTCCGACGGTGAACGTCGTGCACGGGCATTTTATATGTACTATTCCCACCTGTCACATTATCTCGTTTTGCATCAGGTGGCGACTTGCTGCAACGGAACTTGGCACATTCACGTTCGCACAGTAATATGATGGCCCTGGTCAGATTATATCGCAGATAAGCTGATTTCGAGTATCGGTAGCGCCACTCTCCGGTCCCTGCATGACCATCGATTTACATACGAGACTTCTAGGCGTTTTTGCTCCTAATCAAAACCCATCCTTGGCAGGAATCCGACAGTGATAGTGACGTACAAGCGTGCATGATGAGAATTCCTGCGGACCGTCAGGTAAGTATGTACATAGCGTGTCCGCAACCCCTGCAACTGTCCATGTGAATCGGTGATATGGGCCATGGTGTGGTTTGCTCCGTAGCCGCTAGTATTCGTCGATCGCATCATGTAATCAAAACGCTCAAGTGATCCTTCTTCATTCTCTAGGCGGGCGGTCATGTACCCTGGTCCACGATCCACTCCGGCGAGCGCGCCCATCGTGGTATGAATACTATTTTGGTAAAATATGCTGCTGCGTTGGAGCGCTCAAGTTTCAACCCTGCGTCACGCTGACTCACGCACTGATATTTGATGGATCGACGGCTAGAACGAGGCTGTCGACTTTGGATGTGGGAAACCCACTTCGTCTGGTCTGGTGGTCAAGTATCAGCGCCGCACCACATGCAAGGTGTCAGGTCAGATGGGAGTGCCGGGACTTGTGTCGTTCTGACCGTCTTCGTGGGATGCATGTTGTTATTAAATTTGTACATCCGCACACTCCAGATGGCGGCCTCGCGCATCATGCATGTTTTTCTCTGAGGCGTTTCCTTCAACGTGTGTCGAGAAGCGCCGGTGCTTTTGTCCTAAACCCTAAGGCTGACAGCAGCAGACCGTGGTCGAGCGAGAAAAAAATAATCAGGTCGTAGGGCACGTCGGTCTGTCGTCGGAATTGCATTAGATCAGGGTTCTCTAATATTTCGTCAATCGTCCGTGTCCGTCCGAGTCGCTTGTGGTTGGATTGTATGGCACCTGCCTGCATACAGCATTTTTCGCTTACTTATGTACCAGGGTCCAGGATATTACAGTAGGTCAAATACACCATATGTAGAAGGTAATCTGATGGTGGTCACAGCAAGGATCGCAGAATTCGCGAGGATTATCTCGACGACAGCTGGCAGGTACTTGAAATGAATGTTATGCTAGTATCATTAAACTGGTGCCAATAGACGTATTGAGTGAATAAAGCGGATTAGTGCCCATGATGATAATGAGAATGATCATCTACTCGGTCTCAAAATTATGCGAGGAATGCGTAATGAATGGGTTATGTGACAGCAATGCTCAAAGTGGATTAGGAAAGAAGGTGGCGGATCACAGATGCTGACGTGCATTGGGCGCGATGGAAGTACACACGAATGGGTGAGCACAGGATAATGCTGAATGCAGCTCGCAAATGGAGTCCGGCGGGGTGCCAGCCCGAGGGAGAGAAGTCCGACGAGGGAATAGGCGGGCTCAGCGCCGCCGGGGCTCAAAATCGACCTTGAAGGAAGTGGTGCGGTCGTTTGAGGCTTTCCAGAGCTGTTTAAAGTGAGGGCGCCCGAAGACCTCGAGCAGGGCAGCCTGATTAGCATTAATCCATTGGACGGAAGGCAGACCACGGGTGGTAGTATATGACCCCTGTGGGAGCTGTTCCTCGTAGACGAGAGTGACGACGCCGGTGAGGAGACACTGGACGAGGTTTAGAATGTCGCTGATGGGTTGGACGATGAGACGCTGGGTTGCGAACACGTCGCTGTGAAAGACCATTTGCCACTGTACGCGTCTCTCAGGGGAGAAGAAGGAAGAAGCATGCATGGGGAGCTGTAGCTTTAATTTTGGGCTGAGAGGGAGGCCACTCGGGGAGCGCCAGGGTGAAGGGGCTTCGATGGAGAAGAGCATGCGTGGGTCGGCAGGCTGAGATTCCTGCCAGCCATGCTGCTGTATGAGCTGTGACTTTAGGGAAAGGAGCCACTTGTGAGCACGGGCATAAGTGGTGCCGAGCGCTTCGGCAGTGGTGAGGGGTATGCTGGTGCGACGGGCCCAGTTGTCCATGTTGCGGACGTCACTGGAAAAATGGACCTGTGCAGTAGAGGAGGGTGGGGTCTGCATGTGGAACGAGCTGGGGGAGAGGGTAGGTGAGAGGTGAGGGGATTTATAGATGGGGAGATGGGCCTGCCCTTTACCAGGCGTGTCTAGACAGATCAGCGGAAGGGAGAGGGAGGGGGAGGAGGGGGAGGGAGGAGGAAGAGAGGGAAGAGAGTGAGGAAAGACCCTTTTGAGGGATGAGGCGGGCGTGGGTCAGACCACTATAATTGGCGGGTGCGGTGCGATCCCGACCAAGATAAATGGCCATTTCCGCCCCGCGCCGGACGTGCAACGTGTTTCGACGACAAGACAACTTATGACACAATCTGCCCACTTTCGGATAAATATCCCTACTTTAGGTTCAAAATCCCGCCACACAAGGCCCAGATTCGCGCAAATTCTTGTCCCTCCTCCGCCTTGACAACGCCGACAACGATTACCCTATTCGGGATCACACAGCCCCACGTGGCTTGCTAAATGTCACAGTCACAGCTCGGTTATCCGAGTCATCGATATCACTCATGCCTGCTACCACCAGCTTGGACATATGGGCAACCTACCAGTCCATCCTCGCCAACGAACAGGTTAGATCATTTTCTTCTTATTCTTCCCCTCTCACCAACACTACAGATTTCTACCCCCCTCGCCGCGATCTTGGCCCTCACTGAGCTCGTTGAGCGGTCAGATGGTATCCTCTCCCCCATTACCCTCTCCTCCCTAAAAAAAATGACCCTGTATCCCAGCTGGGACCATGTTCGAGCTAGTAAAGGCCCTCAATGACGGAGCCAAGGTCTTGGGCGACCGTTCGCCTAATCCCATCAGTCTCAACGCCGGCTGCGAGCTCTTCATTGCCTTTGTCACCCTATTTCCCCATGATTCAGACGTGAGTGCGCTGCCTCCGAATCAGCTCGCCTACTTCGCTGCATGCACTCCAAAAGAGTTTCTCCGATCTCAAAACAGAGCTCGTCAAGCAAGGCCGGAAATACGCCTCAGAGGCCCTTACTTATCGTGATAAAATAGCTGATCTCGCCCTCGGATTCATCAAGGACGATTCGATCGTGCGATTCCTGCGTGTTTCTCTCCACCCGCCACGCTCACCTCGTCCGCAAGATCCTCACTCATTCCTACTCGCGAGTCGTCATGAAAACCCTCCTCCGTGCCCACGAGAAGAAACGCATTTCGGTCTATGTCACAGAAGCAAGACCTCGTGCCCTTGGGTTAGATCTTCTCCCTATCCTATCGGCCCTTTTGATAATCACTCACCCTCCAGTCTCCGAACCTTCGATGAACTTACTGCAGTTGGCATTCCTTGCACCATCGTGCTCGACTCGGCCGTATCATATGTCATGGACAAAGTCGATTTCGTTCTAGTTGGCTCTGAAGCAGTCGTCGAGAGCGGAGGCTTGATCAATGCCGTCGGCAGTAATCAAATAGCCATCATCGCAAAGGCCGTAAATATTCCGTTTTATGCGCTCGCAGAGAGGTTCGGGATGCGATTCTCACCTCCACTCGTGCTGACGCCACAGCTATCCTGCTCCTTAGCTACAAGTTCCATCGACTATTTCCACTATCTCAGTACGATCTTCCGACCCACAATCCCAGCATCCTCGCATTTCCACTACCGACCCCTTCCTCAACCCGGCCCCCGGTTCAAAACGAGAACTTATCGATTGGAACAACTGATGAAAATAAGTCATCGCCGGAAATTCCGGGGGCTATGACGCGCGAGCAGATTGCGTGCCATCCGGATGTGGATTACACAAGGTGATATGGTCAACTTCTTGAGCGCATGCCTTTTTCTGATCCCACGCAGGCCTGACCTCATAACCCTAGTGTTCTCCGACGTTGGTAGTCTTACGCCTGAAGGTGTCAGCCAGTATCTTGTCGGAATGTTTGCGGGATGATTACATCCTTGGTATCTTACGCATCTCTTGTGTCACTCTAAATGTATTCCGGATGTGCGATAAGGTTTACGATAACCTTTCCCTATTGGAAATCAGCTGCAGTCAAGTTTACGCAATTTTGCTTTCGGAGGTTAATCTAGCGAAATGGTATGGGTGTGCAAACTTGTCATCGCGTTAGCGGCGTCTCAAAGACACCAACATCCGCATGGAACTGCGGAGAGATTCGAAAACAGAACCCAGGACTATGGCTCATCAAATAGATCAAACTTCGATAAACGGCCCATTTTTTCTTGAGAAACTGAGATTTTCAAAGATTAACCGCGAATTCGGAGTGAATATGACCAACGATGCGTTCGATGCAATAATTACCGTTCACCTGGTCCTGTCCAAGATAAGCGAGATACCTCGAGGCCCGGGCTTGCCGCATCAGTAAAGCATAGCACCTGGCGGCCTGGAATTTGGTTCCGCTCCGCACTGGGATACGATCTTGTGGAATGTCAGAAGCCATCAATTAGTGGAGACTGACCGTAAGGTAGTGTAACGGTATAACCACCGATATTCCGTCCCGACCGCGAGGTTAGTAGACACGACGTTTGGTTCGATCGCCTCGCTGTCGCCAGCCCGTCTTCGCTGGGGTGATCTTCATCGGGGCCAACCACAAGGGTGACTATTTTGGCTCTTTTAGTTTTAGCTTTTTGACGGAATCCCCAATAAAGATCCAGTTCTCTATACCTTAATTGTACAATACAGAGCGTTCCTCAGGCTCCCATCGCTGGGCTGCTTGAAAATAGCTCTGCCCGAGGAACACCGGGTGGATTCCTCGTGCACCATGCTGTGCACATTGTGACCGGATGGATTCAGCGATACTCCAAAGCCAAACTAAGGGACCAATACCCAATCGACGACGTACGGGAATATCGCGATGATCTGACTTGTCTCGAATTTTCTTCAGTATCTCTCCCGCCTTTAAAATCAAGTGGAGAGTCAGGTAATTCCCTTCCTCACCTCAAAAAATCCCCTCTACGACACCTTCGATATGTGCCGCTGGAGAAGGTTAAGCGATTCTCCATCCATGATTGTCCCATACCCTGCTAATCCAACGATCCGCGTTCTGAACAGAGTGCAGAATGCGTACAAGAAATGTGGCCACGTCTTTGACTTGGTTAGCTCATGGTCCTCATCCTCGTATCCCTACTAACTGAGGACTGAACATCCATATAGCCCGATAAAATGGTTTGTCATGACCATCTAAGGTAACCGCTCCTGACCAGTCACCAGATTCAATGTGATGATCAACGCTGCAAGTTCAGCTCGACTCATCCATCCACTTGTGAACCTCCTAAATGCACTACAACCTGCTGGCAATAGTGAGGATTAGATGCAAACATAGTTGGGATGACGAGCTGACTCCACCATAAGTCGTCAGTTTCCAGAGCAGTATAGTGAGTCTCCAGCCAAATTTAACACGCCACCACGGAAGCACTGATGTGGATGGACGGCACTCAGATTGCCAGATCGACTCCTTTTGTCCACCTTGTGCAGACGAGGGAAGAGGCTAAGAAGGTCATGGGATGGCAGTCGTGGCGCAGCTGCATGGCTTCTCAGTTGAGGTCGTCAACGGTGATATATCTGCGATTGGGGTGAATATAAGATTTCTACATAGAATTAGGAGAGAAAGTAATTCACACCATATCAGGAGGCGATGGAGATAAACAACAGGGCCGAATCCGAAAAAGGTTCCAGAGAACCGAAGAGAAAGTAGGAATTCGGAAAGGTGTGGCCACCTGGATAGGAACCAGGAGAAGAATAAACATTCGAATCTGTCATTGTGGTGTAATTATGTCGTAAAACTCAGCTCACCAAACAAACGGAACAAGCGGCATTCAGCAAACCGAGTCACCGAGGACCGCTGCGCTTCGAGCAATTGGCAATACAGTTAGGGGGTGGTGCGACACTCCTTCTTCATTTTTTGTCGAAATATGACATCGGACGCGGTGAAAACCTCTCCACGAGGCTAGAGACTAAAAAGAGAGGAGAGAAAAAAAAGTTCCGGCGGTCACTAAAAACCGACGATCCTCAAAATCCTTTACATAGCCCTGAACGAGAATTGACGGAGGCCCAACCTTGCATATACGACATGGGGCACAGGGGGACGATACTCACTGTTGGTGTTCAAGAATCGCAAGTGCACGAGGCACGTATCTAAATGAAAAGATCAGATCCGCGGGTGTAAGTTAACATCCGCAAGCAATTGACTGGTTCTGGCTTCGGTATGAGTTGGCGGTTCGGCGCCAACGATCCCTCTGGCGACGGTGACGGAGCCTTATTTAATGTGAAATCTAAGTGGTTGGCGTGCCAATATAATCCGCGTGGAACCATGTAAATGATGGCCTGCGCATCTGAAAGCACGTAGGGAAACGACTGGTACGTCAGTCATTGATCATTGACAGATCCACTGAAGAACGTACGGGTACTATCATGTGAACTTTATGATGTTGAGTGGCCGAATCGGATATATTATGTGATTGTTTGGTGGCGTTGGTTCTCAATTGATCTTTACCTATTGTTTACCTACTTACCCATGGGAGCTCCTCCTACCGAATATTCCGTTTCCCCTCAGTGGTTGTTTCCTATCGATGCTCTCCGATGTGCCCCAAGTGTAGCCACATCTGGTTACTCCGTCGGAAAGGAACTGTACGATCGTGCCCGGGGAGTCGAATTCTTGTTCCGCTTGGGTTCTTCCCTTGGACTGTTAGCGGTCTCTGTCGTGTCCTTTCGAGCCTGCAATCTCATCCTTCTTTTCCATGCCATCCTACAGGCCATCTTCGGCAATTTTCACCGCAGCAACCTGGTTTCATCGCTTTTTCATGAGATTCTCTATGGAAGATTATCACAGACAAGTAATCATCCCTCTCTCCCCTCGCTCATGTGTTCAGATAGTATTTTAATAGGACGTCGCGGCCGCATGCATATTTTTGGCCACTAAAACTGAGGAATGCGGTAGAAAGTTACGCGACGTCGCAAGAGTGTGCCAGTCCAAGATCACCGGATCGGATGTTTCGCACATACCAGCTGAGAGTGTGGCAAGTACGCCTGCCCGACGAAGTCCCAAAAATTTCATGTGTTTTACCAGGAGGTCGAACAGCAACAGACCGCGATCCTACTCACCGAAGAAGTCCTTCTGGAAGCTCTCTGTTTTGATTTCGTGACCACCAGCCCCCATGTAATTCTTGTGGACCTTTTTGACACTCAGCAAGCGAATACTCAGGTTCAAGATTACGCGTGGAGCTTGGCCCATGATTCGTCAGTCCCTTGTTAGTGATTGTAGGTCCATGCCCATGTGCTTGGCAGATACCGCACGCCACTTTGTATATTTTTTCCTCCTCGTATCATTGCAGCTGCCTGCTTCATTCTGGCACAACGTGTAGCCGATGGACCTCACTCGCCCTCGTTAGATGCTCGGATATCCGCATCTCCGCCATCTGCCTCGCTTCCAACACCTCCGTCGCACAAACCCAGCACCCCTGATGCCTCTCGATTTGCTGTTGACTATTTCGGATTCTCCGATTCTGAATTACAAAATCTCGCTGGTCAGAATATCACTCCCCATTCGTCACGCAAGCTTAACTTGATTGTCTAGATACTCTCTGTATCCTACTAGAATTTTATTCGGTTCAGGATCCCCAAACTACCCTGCATGTTTCCTCGCTTACATTGGTCAGTTCCTGCAAGGACCCTCTGACTCACTCTCTAATCTGGAGCAGATCACCCCACCAGCCCACTCTTCAAGACCGAGACTATACGAGCCATTCTCGCACTTATTGCCCGCCATGCCTATGGTGGTGAACAACAACAGTTTGACACCAGAGTCATGTCATGGAAACACACCGCCTTCAATAATATCGTCGCAATCGCAAGCATATGTCGTGAAAACAGCGACGGAGGCACAAAATAAACGCCCACGACTTGATCTGAGCTGAGTCGCTCGGCAATAAACACGAGTTCTCGTGTGAGTACGTCCTGGACATAGTCATTGATCTCCCGGATGTTTTTAGAATGTATCCTCGGTCTGTACTGTCCTCGATTCTGTCACGAGAGGGGTCACGACTCTAGCATGTAAATGAGGATATATCGTTGAAGTTTTGGATGGTCGATGAACCGGTTGCAATCTTATGTCTGCGAATTTCTGTACAATTTGGATATCACCTTGATATCAGTATCGATTTTTATCGATTGAGATAAGTGCAATCCCAGCAGACGTGCAGCACATCCAGTCAAGGCGGAACCCCGGGAGTATTCTGCTGATCATCCATCTATGTACTGGCATCTTTACTGTACACCAGGGGTTTGTCGGGTCTGTTCCTTCTTAGCCGACCGTCCATGAGTCGTGTGACTCTCATTGATATCGAATCATGGTCCGCTTAAGCTCCTCACGCGAAGCGTCGGCTTGAGTCGGACTACTTATCTGGGCATTTATTGGCCATGGCTTTTGAGATCGATTCCTAATTTCCTGCGGTAGCCATAAGTCTGCAGAAAGCGCAGGATGGGTGGGTGAACTATAATCATGATCGAGGCAAGGAAATGCAAGGTTCCACAACTATGACAAAAACACATACACACGTGATCAACACCAGTCAATGACTCAGTCAAACGGCTAAAACCGCCAATGCTTCCGCGGGCTCTTCGCGAGATATGTCACGTGGCGTCGCGACTAAGAGTTGTCTACAATGTACTGACTCGGAGGAAATTTCGGGAACTACGAACCCATCAGGATGACCCATTGCAGATACCAACCAAAAGGCAAGGACCTCTAAAATCGTCGGCGTGCGAGAGTCAAACGCATAGACAGGCGACACAAAAGAAGCGGTCCAGCCTTGAGCCATTATGTGTCGGCAGGAGATAGTCGACAAAGTTTCTGAAAAATACTCACCAACAGAGAAAACTCCAAAGATCCAATGTGTATAAGTGGTAACGATGAACCAAGGACAATCTCTACAGACACAAGTATCCCAGACCTTCAGCTCGACTTGTCAGTCTCATCATGTTGACGCATTGAAACAGACAAAAACCTTGCTCCAGAGCCATTCTTTACCATGCAGTGCCTGTGCTTTATCTCCTGATAAGTTCGACGAAGAGCGATCGGGAAACTGGGACAGTCAGATCTTTTAACAGACTTTCCCGAGTTGTTTTGTTACATACCGATTGTCCTTGAGCAAATTCTTGTAGGTCCTTTGCGGAGATCATCCAAGGTGTCATTAAAAACAGACATAATGCGTGCTGCGAAAAGATGGCTTTGCGTTGGCCACCCTTGACATGTGACCAAGTTAAGCTCTTCAAAGAGGGCCCCTCCTCACAGGGGAGGAATTTCCATGTTTTTGAATCCGCGTAGAGGAGGTTGAGAATGCGTCGAACGCTTTCCAGGGGAAACATATCGACCCAGACGAACACGCTTCAAATTTTCGTCAAACCGCCGGCACATAAAAGGAGCCTGTCGAACACACCGTTCAATATCTTCTGCGCGTGCAAGCGGCAAAGGTACTATGGAGAAGAACGGTTCGCAGGGAACAGTCAACCGTTCTCCAGTGCGTTCATCTTCGTCGTTGACGCCTAGCGATTTGCTTGGTACAAACTCTTCCGCCCCTGATTCACGTAGTTAGCTATGCTCGTGTGAGCCCGGTAATGTTAACGAACAATCTGAAATGATATCGTCGAAGAGCGTGGCGTTGATCGTGTGCACGAGTCTCAATTTGCGGTACCGCTCAGGGCGAACGTTCAATGTAACTTGGAGTGATTCGGACTCATTGCGAGGGGAGCGATAAGTCATAGGTGGAAGTCCCGCCTCCTGTAGATAACGTCGCAAGTTGTCCGATGCTCTGAATGCCATGTTGTAAAGGAACGATAAAGGAGCAAAGACAAGACGGAAAGCCGGGGCCTAAAACAGTCGGATACGCAGCTGATAAAGAGTGTTTAGGCATTAGTTCAAATACAAAGGGTCATCCATACACAAGACCGAGTTACAGAGTAGAGTCACCATAGAAACTTGGCATGAGCTTTGCGTTGAACAACCTCAATGAACAGTTGAAACATTTACGGACAACATACAAACAACACGAGCCAAAAAGGTTCATCACCAAATACGGAAGAAAGGGGGCCGTAGAACGGGACCAATTCGGCTCAAGGCTCGGCTTATGGTATGTATATGTTTCTTCAGTTTTCACAGTGATAGCCGGGATGTTGGAACAGGTAGGCTCTTTCAAGAGTTTTTTCAGCCTGGCTAAAACTCGAGCAGCCGTACACCATGTCAGTTACTAAGCGTACAAGAAGCAGTTCGTCAACGTGGGTGACGGGATATCGATATCCATGCATCCGAGTCATGGCCCGGGAGCGGCAGGCTCGGCTATTCCAACGCCCAGCCGAAGACATAACTTTAAATTTTTCCACTGCTTTGAGTTTGTGACATTTATCCTGAGTTTGCGATCCAAATGCTTGTGTCCAGTACGAGTCCAAATATGTCTTGTGTCCACCCACTCCCTCATTCAAGTGTTCGCCGGCTATCTCATAATGACATCAAGCCTTCAGCTTCTTCAGGGCCTGCCAATCGTGTAACTCAGGCAGCGATTGTCCAGGATGGCTCATCGATGTGACTGCATGCCATCACTTACTCAGTCAGTCCACACACGTAAGCCCAGGAAGCTCGAAGCAGCAGAAAGCCATCAGTTCAACTATCGAATTTCATTATGTATAAGGTTATAAGGTATATACTAACTAGCTTGGCAGCGGCGAACGCCAGCGTGGCCGCAATGCATCATGTGAATCATATGAAAAGTACTAACGACGACTTCACGATCTCATAGCTCCCACGGCCACCGGTGGGTTACTCGCTGGCATGCATATGGAGCAGAGGTAAGGACTAATACGAATAGGGTTTTTGACGGGCAATGCCATTAATCTAATGCAAGACTGGGATTTACATCCTGACAATTAGGTTAGTCAACTCCCGCTCAGATGACTTTTGAGAACGCTCGCTCACCGACGGGATGTATGTGTCTCCTACTGAAGAGACAATTGGGTCTCAGGCAATCCTGTACTCGTGTCGACATGGATATGAAATGCCCGCAAGCGGTGTGGTAGCGGCCATCAATTATCTAGAACGGAATGCGTCTGCCGTTTAGTAGGGCGCATTTGAATGTGCAGGGCACGTACATTATGACACATTTCGAAAAGTAAAATTGGATTGGAGGGGTTGGAGGAAAGATGAGCCAACGCACACTCGGGAGTCGTTAAAAGTCTGTCTCTGGTTAGTATACCACCATCGCATCGCTGGATTTTATGTGGTTTCCGCGGTTGTGTCACAAACGCACACGGAAACCTCATTCCCTACGGTCGCCGGTCACATTGACAGTCCAGGAAAGGCGAGGCAGATACATCGTAGAACATGGATAAATAATACGTAGCGCGAACCGCGGTGTGCGGCCCTTTTCCGGTCAGCGGATCGATGAAGGTCATTAAGTGTACGGAACTCGTCTTCGATGGAGAGCGGCCATATGGAATAGATTTCACCCCATGTCTCAGCATTCGAGAGGGAGCCAGCACGCCAGCGACGCTTTCATATCTTCTCTTACCCCGGGCGACTAACGAGATGAACTTCCGCCATTCTCGTCCTTTCGCGAGGTCCAAGATAATTTATCTCCGATCCCATGAAGCGGTGCATCGCAGGGGAAGAACGCTATTCACCGGTCCATCGTGGTAAACACGAGGCATGGAGGGTGCGCGAGAACAAATTGGGGGATTCATCAGGCGAGAATTCGGGCCATTCACCTTGCTAATGGCCGTCCATGCCGTTGGATGCGACTGATGTAGTTACCCAATCAGCCACGCGATGGTTCTTGAAGTATGCTAACGGAACTTTGTTGGCTTGATGGGATCGTTGAGTCGACCCTTCAGTAATGAATTACTGACAGTAACACGAGGTGAAGCACGAATTGGGCAACGATCGCCATCAGTCAAGCGTCGCTTCGCCGCAGGTGGGGCATATGCAGCTGAGCATTGAATGAATGCATCTTCACAAGGGTCTTCGGCTCTTAGTCGATCGTCACAAGTTACTCCCGAGCACTTTAGGCCTCAATGCGACCCGTTCACAACAATGGTCTCGTTATTTAATGGCGGCTTTTGTTGTACCTTTAAAGGTAGCCGTGCACGGTGAAGAGATCACGAAATCAGTCAAATTTGTTTTAGACAACCACACTTGTGGCGTACTTTGAGCAGTGCTGCGCACGCTTAGGAAATCGGGCAGGGGAGGCCGAGGATAGCGGGTGGATACAAGCCATGTAGCATACAACTTTGAAGACATAGGCTAACCACCCCGCCGGCGTATCGTGCTGACCAGTTGGACCTTTTTCCTGACCTACGGGATCGTACACGCAGTCAGAAAACAAGGATAGGAATGTAATTAGTTTGTACATACCGCGTCAGCAAACCGTTTTCTCCATCTCTCACTGCGAAGACGGGCCCTTTTGTCGCCCTTCTTTTCGTGTCGGACAGTCAGCGCGATCTCTTTGGCAACGCGATTTTGTCGTAGACGCGAGTTAAGTTGTTGAAAGGCGTTCTGCAGATCGCCATTCTGAACCGCGAGCCGTCTACCTGTATCGAACGGTTCGACACTAGGCAGGTGACCAAGAAGCTGACGTACATACCAGTCCATGTGTCCGGAGGTGGAGGAAGCTTTAAGCTGCTGCTTTTGTCGGCCCAGATGTCGGCAGGTGACTTGTCCTCTGGCAGCGAACCTTTGATGTGCAACGCCTTCCCGAATATGTCCTTCAAGTCGAATGGAACGGCGTTCGGTGTGGTGGGAGACAACCGGGATGCATAACGAACAATGGTCAGGAAGTTCGACGTTGCATTTCTGGCAGATAGCAAAGGAACGACGCGTCGTAGAGTAGACGGGGTAAACCGATGCCTCCAAGACATTCCTTTTCTTCACTGTGGAAGTCGTTGAAAATGTTTGGGTCCAAGTGTAGTGACCGACTTCGGAACCAATTGTCGGGTATCGGATGAACTGCCATGTCTTCCGTCCTGCAGGAGGAATTCGAGGTCGTCAAATCCTTCATGTATTTATCATATCACTGCTAACTAAGAAACAGGTTCTCCAGTCTATATACCCTTCGGAGTTATCCAGTTCGTGTCCGATAAGTTTTCCTGCGATCCGTTCGCTCAACACTCATGTCAAGTCGTATCGGACAGACAGATTAAGATCGATGTCGAACCAGACGATGCCATAGACGGGGCAGAACCCTGTGAGAGGCATTTTGAACCCTTGTCTCACAATAAAATTCATATTAGAGTGCGGAAGAAAGTCAGGCTAACATTAACAGTTGATTACCCCGATGACTACCCTGAAGCTCTGCCCGAGCTGCAGCTGGAAGCCATCGACGGGGAAATAAGCGAATCAGAGAGTGATGGACTTCTGAAAGGTCTCTCAGACGTGGTATGCTACAGCTTTTCTTTGAATGGCTGAGTGTTTGAGTGTGTTGCAGGGGGAAGAGAACAAGGGCATGGCGATGACGTTCACATTGGTTTCGCATCTCAGGGAAATACTGACGACATTGGTGGAAAACCGTGTAAAGGAACGCGTAGCAGAGGAACACGAAAGGGAGCGTCAGGCAATCGAAGTGAGGTCTCGTTTGAACTCTGGTCCGGCCACCTTTACTTATGAAACCCTCCTTGCAGGCGGAGGAGGCTCGCACTCGCGGAACCCCAGTCACGATTACGTCTTTCAGGGCTTGGAAGGCTAAATTTGACAAAGAAATGTTGCAGAAAAAAACGCGGGATGAAGAAGAGAAACTGCGGGCCCTCACGTCAAAGGAGAGAGAGGAGTTCAAGAAAATCGGAACCCGCTTCACTGGTTCGCGGTTCCCCGCACCCTCTCCCTTCCCTCTAATGAATATCTTTAACAGGTCGCCAACTGTTTGAAAGAAACAGGAATCTTGAGCACGAGGATGACAATCTGATGGAGGAGGGGACAGTCTCTGTCGACTTTAGTCAGTACGACCGTACCCAAGTGGCGGAAGAGGACAACGAGGACCGTGTGCACTTTAGCGATAGTGATTAAGAATGACATGTAGCACGAGGATCATATGCGCCGTACCCATGCATAGCCCTTAACTTCTAGATCGGGATCTTCTACAAGCCGGGTATCATACCAGCATTTGCCTCGCTACCGAAGATGAGAACTTCATCACCAACGACCTTGCAGCCCAGTCTCTCTGACCCGACCTCCGTCAAGAACCCATCTACCTCCTGAAGCTTAGTGTCCAGTCTGTTTTGATAAATATCTTCTGCCGTAGCACGTAACCATTCGATCACTGGAGTGCATATCCACCGCCTTACTTGACCCCACCCGCTGTCCAATTCGAACCATCCAAGGTGCCCGCCATTAGGGGTCAGAACCCTCACCACCCAATCACTCACTTCTGTGACCTCAGGAACTTCCTGAACTATTGGGTCATCGGCGGCATTGATAGAGAGGAAGGGTATCCGTATGCTTCCGAGTACCTTGTGACTGGAAGCATGTTCATAATACTCGTGTGCGGAAGAAAAGGGCCAAGGAGGCGAAGGACCACCTCCGATTCTTGTAAAGGCCTCATCAAACATATCGATGGTGGGCGAACTTAAGGAACAGGCCAGATTTGTAGCCTCGGTTATAGCGAGTGTGGGGTCACGGGTAAGCGAGGGAACGTGCTTCTTGAGCATATTCACAAGATTTTTGCCCATGCTCTTGGAGTAAAGGTGGCGCCCAATGTACGTCGAGTCAAGCCTGGCCAAGACTGAGCACACATCAGACGAGATTTTGAGACAAATACTTACTTCCGGACATTTGCCGTCAGATTCCATGGCTGCATGGAAGGGGATCAATTTCATTTCCCGAAAGCTAGGAATACGCAACCTACGCAACCTAGAACACACGCGGATTGAAAGCGGCAGTGTTCCTTTTCCTCGGCAATGTAACGAGTCATCACATTTGCTCCGAGGGAAAAGGAGAGTCCGAGTAAAGGAGCATCTGGGAATAGGTTGGATATATGGAACACAGCCTGGCGTATATCATCTGTATGTCCCGCAGAGTAAAGCTGAGGACTCGTGATGGGCACGCCCGCACCTAACAAGTGACCGGATCCATCAGCACGTTTCACTGCAGTGCGTTACGATCTGACGCACATCCGCGGAAATTAACGACCACGGCACGATAGCCCAGCCCACCTTGTGACACTGGCCGACAAACGGGTGCCAGTATAGCTCTCACGTACGATTCATACGAACCTTTCAAGGTCTCAATTAACGGGCTGCGAATACGAAGGGGTCATACCTCCGGTTAGTCCATGCATGACAACCACAATCGGTGTGGTGGGCGGCAAGCCGCTGTGATCCACTGGAGTGAAGTCGAGTCCCCTGAACACGGCAACCGTCAAAAACTAGTGATGCTATCAAGGTCCAGGACTGACACTGTTCCATCGTCCTTTAAACGGAGAAAAGTCCTAAATTCTCGACTTGAGAGACGAGTTGAACATGGATGGAGGTTCTCACCTCTTGTAAATCACCTGATCCCTCTGTGAAAAGTCACCGAGGGCACAGTACAGGGTCTGCATGTGACCACTGATGGAAAGTTAGTTTCGTGTAATGGAACACTAAAGTCACGGTACTCGACTTCGGAAGCCACCAAGCGGGACGGAACTCGGAGCGCAGACTCGGGCACCTGTTCTCCACGAATTCCTGGAGAGAGACAGAGTGTTTTCCGGGAAACCTCCTGGTCTGGATGAGGGCGGGAGTGGGAGCGTATTTGATACGAGCCTGGGAAGTGGAGGAGCTGAAGAGGAGGGCCATGTATTGTTCCGATGTCTCGGTGCCATGTTTGGTGGACGACGTACGGAGATAGATTGGGTCATGTCACGCGTCACAGTCACCCACCACGAACTATCATGTCCTTATACAAAACCCAGCCTTGTCGTGTAGGTATTTTAGTTTGACCGTCTCCCGTCGGCTGATTCATGGTCCCAAGCATTTTGATGAGTTAGGAAATCCAATCAAACCATATTGTTCCCAGGGAAACAAATGCCGGCGCGTATATACTGACTAGCCGCGCGGCGTATTCACGTTCATGGCTTAACCTCCCTCTAGGTTCATCCACCCGAACGATTACCAGTGGGCCAAGATAAGACGCAGGATCGACGAGTCCCCTTCTCCGGAGAGTAGAGAGGCTGCGAGATCAAAGGGAAAAAACAAGAGTCAACCGTCTCCGCGTAGTCCTCCTCGGTGTCAGCGCTCCTCGCCGTTGGCTCCACAATCGGATTTGTTCAAACGCAAACAAAAGGATACACCTCGAGAATATGTCCACCCTCGAGATTATTCTGTCCGTAATGGTGATCGCCGGCGTGATTCTGATTCCTGGGATTATTCCCGAGAACGCAATGGGTCCTTGGACCAAAGTTCTTCCCTGAAGAGACCGAATGACGAGGCCGATCCATATCCAAACCAGCGACAAAGGCTGTCTGAAAGAGTCTGTTACTCGGCACGTTACGTGCGCAATCGAAGCTGATATGCTAGTAGATCGTGCATGGATCCGTCTCTGAGGGTGGTTCCAACAATACCCGTCACGCATCCCAGAGCGATAAGACTATTCAACCACCTCCACACCTCCCTGAACGCAATCCTAAAGTGTCGACGAAAGCTTCGGACACTTTTCATCGCCTTGCAAAGTTGGTCTTCGTTATCTTGTCATTGAAGATGACTGACTGGTGGACCAGATTATGCTGCGAAATTGTTCAGGATTATTGTTTCCTAGATCGAGAAGAAGATAAACTGAAGGCGTTCACTGGTCTCTCCTCCGAGCTTTCAAAAGCTGTCCCTGACACTGCGATGGCTGTGACCCCTGCCCTCGCTACCGTCATTACCGGTCATACTCGAACTAGAGAGCGACTTGAAAGACATGTGAATGAGCTTGAAGCTCTATGGAAGGCCCTGTTCTCCGCGCTGGAAGCCGACATATCTCGGGCTATTGACTCCCGTTTGGAGCAAGCAATGTCCTCTCTGCAGAAAGAGAGAGACGATATACTTCGAGTGATATCACGTTCGCAGAGACCCACCGACGATAGGACATATGATGGAACTTCAGGGTCTTCCCAAAGGATAGAGGGACGGAGAGAAAGTGCTACAGACAGGACTGTTCCATCGTCCGAACGGGCGACAAGTTCTCTCAATGGTGGGCCATTAATAAAGGCGTCATCTGAAGAAATACGTCATCATGGAAGTTCCACTTCATTGTTGCTGGGATCAACTCAGGAAGGGGACCTTGGAGCGAGCCTAAAGACTGTGCTTGAAGATATGAAAATGCAGATGGATCGACAGACAAGGGCGATTGAACTGTTGGCGAAGGAGAACCTGCAGGTTTGTTTTTGTCGGTCGGAGCAATAAACCTCTAAATACGCCCACATTCAGCTGAAATCCGCAACCGAACATGTACCACAGCTTGCTTTGCCAGACTCGAGCCCATCCTCTTCAAGGAAACCATCAATCCTCTAAAACGTTCGTGTTTCTTCCGCAAGGGGTTGACAAGGTTTTACCCAGCTCGGTCAATGTGTACGATTCGAGGGTGATCAATCATATCTGGGTTTCTGTATACCGGTCGACGAGACGATAATTGGACTATGAGCTGTGGCACTGTTCCCGAGAACCCATTGTATTGTAGTTGTGGGTACAGCAACATAGACTTGTATTGGATGTTAGTCACGTGCGGTCAACGCGACTTTGAACTCGTTGGAGCTCTCGATCATCCAACGCTATCATAGCATTCGACTCGAGTCCGACGTCCCAGTTCGGAAAGTTGATCGTCTCTGAGACTTCTCGGTGCTCCTCCTCCATACACCTTTCCTGTCGGCGACATGGATACGCCCAGTACTACCTGCCCGACCTCGCCTTCAGGCAATGCGAACGTCGTCAATGCATCATCCTATCAAGCGTGTCCGCTGCAGTCCTCAGACATGCTGCGCACTCCGGTCGTAGCGCGACGCCGAATTATGAAAGCGGGTACATTTGGCTCCCCTGTCCGTCGATCACCACGCCTGTCGGGTCTTCCGCCACCGCAACCACCACTAGTATTCCAGGACACGCAGAACCAAGAGGAAAGCAGTGGAGACGACTCAGAAAGCGTTACCGATGTTGCTTTTCAGCTCTCTCGTGAGGAAACACCTGAGAACGATCCCCTTGCACCAGACGGTGAGTCACACCCGGTTTTGAGGGGATTTCTTTACTATCTTTCCGTCCTAGAGCCTTCAACTGTACTTGCGAATAAGATTATGCGAGCACACGATAACCCCTCACCTCCCCCGCAGGATCTTGTGTGCTCTAGCATCGACTACGTGCCTGGGAAAGACCGTCAGTTCCTGCCGTTCGGTGTCTCCCCTCCTCCGAGCCCATTCCGCCCTATAAACCTCTTGGAACAACTGGGGCAGCCCTCATTCGACCCTTCCCGTAGTCTCCAGAATCTAACTTTAAGTGATCCAGCGGAGCTACCTGAATCCGGCATCGTTCCCCCCGCCTGCCTCACACCACCTAGATTTTGTTTGCCATCTATTGCATCTGTGTCCATGAAAGGTGCACCACACGAGGGTCTAGCATTCGCTCACATCGTCCCTTCATCGTCCACTCAGCTTACAATCGACGGTCTTCCTTCACAGTCACCGGAGCGCGCACATGAGCACACTGACCTTTGTGACGATGCTGGAATGGACGCGTCTTCCCCGCCACATGGACCATATGAGCAGTTGACTTCTCTCGATCCCGAGGTCCTCCATTTATCTTCAACACAAACTGTCGGTCCCTCATCAAATCCTGACATTCCTTCCCCACAGGACACCAAGACAATGATCCCCTGCACGGGAGATAAGACCA